>JZKD02S1800538.1:340060-361871 GCA_000966675.3 Picea glauca
GTATAAGTTGAAAAATGTTTTAAATTGTACTTGATACTGATTCACCCCCCTCTCAGTATCAACATAGGGCGCACCTTTCACTCATCTTTTATATTTGGTATTTTCTTGTTGAGCTCTTGAGTACACAATTTTGAGAGTTTTGAGATTAGAAACCCTAAAGAACAACTCAGTGGTGAACTATTCCACTCACCTTGTTCCAAGCTTGGTCTTTGGGATGAAATACTCCACCCACACCATTCTACACTCATCACATGTTCCATCATTGATTTGGGAGGGCAACAAGGTCATACCATTCAGGTCTTTCCACTAGGGGCACACCATTGCATGAAGGGAAGTTCGATCCAGCATTGTGATAGAGCCTAGAGACATTCTAGCACTTGGCTTTTTCTTGTAGGACCTTTCTCATCAGTTTGGATGTATTTTGGAGGAGTTACTTCAGCCAGATTGTTAGCTACAGATTTGGGACGACTTTCAGAGAAGGAGGGCGCATTGGTGATTCAAATATTGTCAAATCCAAGGGGTTATACTTCAGATATGATTGTGAGATTTCTCCTAGTGACTTGTGGCAGCCCGATTTATCATCCTAGGTACTTTTAGGAGTTTTGGAGGCTTCCTTCATCAAGGCCGAATTATTGGGTACTTCAGGGTTTCTTGACGATGCAATCTTGATCAGGGTTTCAACAGTTTGGAGGGGAAAGACTTGGAATTTGAGATTCAGACTTCAGGGAGGGGTTTCCCTTGTCTTGATCTATATTTGGTGAAGTTTAGCATCTTTTGAAGGTCTCCTTTAGCTAGGCCAAAACCTTGGACTTCTCATCCATCTAGCAGGATGTGCCCACAGCTAAGGGGTTGGATGCAACCCTAGCTCTTTTGTGTTTGGTCCTTCATCATATATCCAACGTTTGGAGGCTTATTTTGTATTGTCGAGAGCATTTTGTAGAAGCGCATATCTTCTATCTTGAATCCATCTGATGCTATTCCATATTTTCTTCTATATTGTATCAGGTTCTTGCTTTCTATAATAAAAAGGTTAGATTTGTGCTTTGGAGATCCATATCTTGTGTAGTGATTAGATATTGCATTGTATTGAGTATATATTCATGATTTGTGCTGAATAACTCAACATAACACTAAGGCTGAAATTTGAGAGGCCAACCTGCATACACAAACAACCAAACAATTAATTCAATGGTTAGCTAGTGTTCCCAAGCGAAACAATTGTCTTCAGAACATTACAGTTGTATCAGAGCTCTGATCCTCCCATCCTGTGAGGATTAGCGCATGCATAAGTTCTGTGGTATGTATATGGGTCGAAGGAAGAAATAGACAAGTGAAACAAAAGTCAATATGGAGGGTTCGGGTGATGACGTTGAGCCATAGGGCTTGGCATTCTTAGCACAAGAGTTCTATAAGTCGATAAACAAGACAAAAAGTACATTGGTCAACCACTAACAAGAGTACCAGGAAACAAATCTTAGGGGCTAGGTCAAAATATCTGAGACCTTGAGGAAGGTAGATGCAAACCAGACAAGGATAGCAACAATGTTGATGGAAATGAGTCACAAGGGGAAAGGTCCAGAGGCATATGAAAACAGGGAAGCAAGTGGATCTCATGGAGGGAACAAATATCATTCAGATCATATTGCATTTCATCATTCTGATGGGACCCATGGAGGGGGAGAACCACATGGACAGATAGGTAGCAGGGCTACTCCTAGACCATACTTGTCCACATTCACAGATGAACCCACATAGTGTGAGAACCCATAGATGACTTTGTTGAGTAGATGGTGTAATGTACCAAGGAGTAAAATGATTTGAGTATGACAGTGCAGAGGGAGATGACCCTAGATCAGTACTGTCAACTCAAATTCAAAAGCAAACCTAGGTTGAACCACATGAAAAACTATGATTTTGAGCGCAGGGCTAGGAAGATGGATATTCCCTATTTTTATGGATTGGCCAAGATGACTGCACATAGGTGGGTACAAAAACTAGAAACTTATTTGTAGCTTAACCCTATGAGAGAGATGGAGGCCATCAAGTTTTCCACCATGTATTTGGATGGAAAAGGTCATGATTGGTGGTATCATGGATTCACCACAGTGGGCCACAATCAGATAGTGGCATACAAAAAGTTTACTCAGATAATCATTGACAGGTTTGACCAGAGGGATCCTGAGTTACATTTCCTATAGCTCACATAGCTCAGACAGAGAGGAGCACCAGAGGTGTACATTGAGGAATTCTAGAGTCTAGTAGTCATGGTGGAGGATGTGTCACAGACCATACTCATGATGCTCTTCACTGAGCAGTTGAGGGAACCCTTGAAGGGTTAGGTGAAGGATTTTATGCCTACCAACTGCAGGATGCTATCTAGAGGAAGAGAGACCTAGGACCAACTACAAAGCCAAAATTTGTGCCTAGACCACCTCTTAACACAGGAGGAAGAGACGAGAGACCTCCATTGAACCCAGGAGAGTGTGACCCAAGGGGGTTTGATAGGGGAAGAGGTAGGATGGACGAGAATACTAGAAGAGAATGAAGGAGAAAAAAATTATGCTAAACATGTAAAGAGACATGGAACCCATCCCAAAAATGCGTGGGTTGTGGCCAAGTGCATTACATAGAGGTGACATCTGACAACGAAGAGGATGAGGATTTCGGCCACATCTAGAACATAGAGGCAAGCACCCATGAAACTAAAGAGGAGGAGGTTACATGTCATGACAGTACAAAAGAAGAGAGAGATACTTTGGAATCCATCAGTGGGGTGCCCAAGTACAACACCTTCAGAATGAGAGGAGTCTTGCAGGGGAAAAAGGTGTTAGTGTTTATTGATGGAGGAGCCTCTCAAAACTTCATTGACTCAACATTGCTACAGAGGAGGCATATACCCACGGTTGAATTTGAAGGATCCAAGGTGGAGGTAGCAGGTGGAAGCACCATGCCTTATAACATGTACATTCCAGGCATGAAGCTTACATTGGGTAGGCATGATTGGGTATAAGGTGTTTATGTGATGGACATTCTAGACACAAACATAATCCTCACAGTACAGTGGCTTAGTATTTTTGGTCCTATCACCACCAAATACAAGACCATGGAGATGTCTTTCACAGAGGAGAGTGGACAAAAGGTAATCCTGAGAGGCATAATAGGCAACTCAGCCAAGGTAGTCACGACCAAGAGGATGGAGGCCATTTTCAAGAGAGAAGAAATCGTGTATGTTGCTGAGTGCAAGATTTCGGCACACGTGGACAAAAAGAGGAAGATTCACTACACACCAGAGATTCACGAGATCATTGAAAAACATAGTAAAGTGTTTGGACCTATCCCACCAGGTGTGCCACCCGACAGGGGATTTGAGCATATCATTGAGTTGGAGGAAGGAGCAAAGCCTGTCATCACCACGTCATATAGACACCCAAAGAAGTGCAAAAACAAAATAGAGAAGGCAATCAAAGAGCTCTTGGACATGGAGATCATCAGACCAAGTTCCAACCCTTTTTCCTCTTCAGTGATGTTGGTCGAGAAGAAGGATGGAACCATGTGCATCTGCATTGACTTCAGGGAACTAAACAAGAAAAAAATCAAAAACAGGTATCCCATACCAAAGATTGATGAGTTGTTTGACGAGCTTCATGGGGCTATCTATTTCACCAAAATTGACCTATGCTCTAGCTACCATAAAATCAAGATGAGGGAGGAGGACATCCCAAAAAATACCTTCAGGTGTCACTACAGCCACTATGATTTATTAGTGATGCATTTTGGCTTAACCAATGCCCCAACCACATTCCAGTCATGTATGAACCATGCCTTGAACAAACAGTTATGGAAGCATCTTCTTGTTTTCTTTGATGACCTTTTGATCTATAGCAAGATGTGCGAGGAGAACCTTCATCATGTGGACCATATCTTGACTATCATGGAGGAGCGATCATTGTATGCCAAGGCATCCAAATGTGAGTTTGGAATCACAGAGGTTCTCTACTTGGGACACACTATTGGAGTTAAAGGAGTACAGGTACACCAGGAGAAGATTCAGGCTATAGTGGAGTGGCCTACACCTAAAACCCTTATAGAATTTAGGGGATTTCTAGGCATTTTCTCTTATTACAGGAATTTCATTAAAGGGGTCTCACAACTTTGTGCACCTTTGACTTATTTGACCAAGAAGGGAGCTTTCAAATGGAGTGAGGAAGCCCAATTTACATTCGACAAGATGAAAAAAGTGATGAGCACATGCCCAGTTTTAGACTTACAAGATTTTGACCAACCTTTCACCTTGGAGTGTGATGCCTCTGAAGAAGGCATTGGGGTCGTAATGATGTATAATAGGCACCATCTTGCCTATGAGATCTGAAAACTCAGGGGGCCTGAGTTACTTTACACCATCTATGACAAAGAGATGTTTTCTATCATGCACGCTTTGGCCAAATTCATGCAATACTTGGTTGGTGCTATATTTGTGGTGAAATCAAACCACAACAGCCTTAAGTACTTCTTGGAGCAAAAGGACTTAAATGAAAGGAAGAAAAATTGGGTCAGCAAGATCCGGGCCTATGACTTTGACATTGAATTCATCAAAGGGAAAAACAAGGTGGTGGTATATGCATTATCCAGGAGGCCATCAATCTATGCCATGACATATGTATCATTTGATTAGAAGGACCTCCTTGTTATGGAATACTCAAAAAAAAAGTTCGCTTGTCAGGTGATGGATGGGAAAATATAGGATGATAACTTCAAGGTCATGGATGACATTATCTATTACAAAGGCCAAATATTTTTGGTTCCTGAATCGACCTTCAAGGAAAAGGTATTAAAGGCATGTCATGACTCACTGGTAGTAGGGAACCAAGGGATTGGCAAGACTTATAGGTAGGTAAGGGAGAGTTTCACATGGAAGGACCTCAAAGAGGATGTAATGAGTCACGTCAAGGAGTGTACTACTTGTCAGCAGAATAAGTATGAGCGCACTCACCCAACAGGATTGTTGCAACCCTTACCCATTTTGAAGCACAAATGGGAGAGCATCTCCATGGACTTCATCACAGGGTTTCCAAGGGTGCAGGGTAAGGATTGCATTTTTGTAGTAGTGGACATAGGTTGACAAAATTTGCACACTTTTTCTCCATTGCCACAGACTTCAGTGCAACATAGGTGGTTGATTTTTTTTTCAAATAGGTCTTCATATCACATGGGCTACCCAAAACCATTGTTAGTGACATGGACAGTTGATTTATGAGTACATTTTGGTAGGAGTTTTTCAGGTTGGTTGGTACAACTTTGAACCCTAGCACTAGTTATCATCCTCATAGGGACGGGCATATCGAAATAGTCAATAAATGGGTGAAGGGATATCTCATGAAGTATGTAGCAGGACAGTAGAAGGCATGGGTTAGGTGGCTACACTTGGGGGAATACTGTTACAACATAACCTATCACACATCCATAGGCATGACCCCATTCAGGGCATTGTACAGTTATGACCCACTCTCTTTTGTAGAGATTGCTTTTGGTGACAACAGAGCTCCTATGGTACGGGATTGGGTACAGCAGAGTCAGGACATCCTCAGGGAACTGAATGATCATTTACAAAGGGAACAAAATTAGAAGAAGGTCCAATCAGAAAAACACATGATAGAGCATACTTTTGAGGTTGGTGACTTAGTCCACCTAAGGCTGCAACCGTATAGACATGATTCTATAAAGAGAAGTGTAGCATAAAAACTCCAACCCCATTTCTTTGGTCCCTATAGGATCAACAGGAAGGTAGGGCCCATAGCTTATGAGCTGGAGCTTCCATAGGGTAGCATGATATACAATGTTTTTCACATGTCCTTCTTAGAGAGGGCCATCATCCAATAGATCACACCACTGGAGGTGCTGCCACCTCTATATGAAGAGGGGCATTTAGTTTTGGTACCAGAGGAGATATTGGAGGTTTTGGAGAGGAAACTCCAGAGGAGAAACATCAAAGAATACTTGATCAAATGGAAGGATTTGACCATTGAGGACTCCACATGGGAGAATGAACAAGTTGTATGGGAAGCAGGTTCAAAATTTCTTGTCGACAAGAAATTTCTAGCAGGGGAGACTGTAATGTCCCCCACCTCTTGATGAAGAGGTTTGTAGAAGACTTAGTGGTCTAGTCATCCCCACTAGACCATAGTCTCATGCAGCATGGGGACAAGTCAACCAACTCAATGTCCTATTCTAATGTTGACTTAGAAAAGAGGAAAAAGGGAAAAAAGTAGCTCAATGAAGAATTAGAAAGATAGATATTGAGTTAGGAGTTAAACCTAAGGGATAAACTAACTCAACAAGGAAACAGAGTGGAGGTATAAAGGAAAGGCTAGGGTGCACCTTTCATTCATCTTGAATATTTGATATTTGCTTGTTGAGCTCTTGAGAACACAGTTTTGAGGGTTTTGAGATTACAAACCCTAGAGAAAAACTCAGTGGTGAAATATTCCACTCACCTTGTTCCAAGCTTGGTCTCGGGGATGAAATACTCCACCCACAGCATTGTACACTCATCACAGGTTCCATCATCGATTCAAGAGGGCGTCGGGGTCGTACCATTTAGGGTTTTCTAGAAAGGGTGTGCCATTGCATGAAGGGAAGTTTGATCCATCATTGTGATAGAACCTAGAGACATTCTAGCACTTGGGTTTTGCTTGCACAACCTTGCTCATCAGTTTGGAGGTATTTTGAAGGAGTTACTTTGGCCAGATTGCTAGTTACATATTTGGGATGGTTTTGAGAGGGGGTTGCATTGGTGATTCAGATATTGTCAGATCCAGGAGGTTATACTTCAGATCTGATTATGAGACTTCTCCCAGTGACTTGTGGAAGACCGATCTATCATCCTAGGGAGTTTCAGGAGTTTTGGAGGCTTCCTTCATCAAGGCCGAATTATTGGGCACTTCAGGGTTTTAGGAGGGTGTAGTATTGATCAGGGTTTCAATAGTTTGGAGAGGAAATACTTGGCATTTGAGCTTCATACTTTAGGGAGGGGTTTCCCTTGTACTGATCTATCGTTTGGTGAAGTTTAGCATCATTTGGAGCTCTCCTTTAGCTAGGACGAAACCTTGGCCTTCTCATCCATCCAATAGGATGTGCCAACAACTAGGTGGTTGGACGTAACCCTAGCTCTTTTGTATTTGGTCCTTCATCATATATCCAACCTTTGGAGGCTTATTTTGTATTGTCGGGAGAATTTTGTTGCAGCTCATATATTCTATCTTGAAGCTATCTGATGTTATTCCATATCTGCTTCTATATTGTATCAGGTTCTTGCTTTCCATAATAAAAAGGTTAGATTTGTGCTTTGGAGTTTCATATCTTCTGTAGTGATTAGATCTTGCATTGTATTGAGTATATCTCCATGATTTATGTTGAATAACTGAATATAACCCTAAGGCCGAAATTTGAAAGGCCAACCTGCATACACAAACAATCGAACAGTTAATTCAATGGTTAGCTAGTGTTCCCATGCAAAAAAAATTGGCTTGGGAATATTATAGAACATCCTAGTCAAGGAAACAATTGGTGACATTCATAGAAGATAAGTGTTCCTTATGTGTTTGTCTTGTTTACTTTGTGCTTATTTATCTATGTTTGACATGGGTTAATTCTTATATGTTGTTGTGTATAAGTATTTGTTTTTATTTTGTTTAACGTTGCTTGCACATGTAAGTATGGTGCTTATAGCCTGTAATTGTAGTTGTGCATGGATATGACAAATGTCGATAGTCTTTCTTATTAAGTTAACCTTGTGATTTTGGTTAAGATTCATCAAGGAGAGGATTGAATGGCTAGGTGCGTAGTAAAGTAGTATGTGTTCATCAAGTGGATGGAATTTCTGTGTGTGTTTAAGGAAATAGATTCCATGCACAGTGAAATTAGAAGTGGCACAAGATGTCTATATGGATGTGTGTGGTTATGATGTGTGATCGATATGTTGGTGCGCACAGTTAGTAAGTTACTTATGCTTCCTAAGGGTTTGTTGAAAAGATAATGTTTCTCCCGATGTTATAAGTCATGTGGCACGAACCAAGCTTGGGATAAGCATGTTACTTCAAGTGACATTGCATGAACTTGTGTTAGAGTAGACTCTGCATAGTGAAACTTCATTGGATATTGTTGAGTAGTATGTTGGGGATGTTACAGTTTGGTTGGCTAGGAGCTACGTAAGTTGAGGTTGTGTGACGTGGCCCAACCTAGGGTGGCTGGGGACGTTACACTAATAATCTTGTTTGGTTGCAAGAAAGTTGAGGACATTGTAGTTACAATGGTCTTGGATATGGAAATGATGTAATCCCACAAGGAAGACTAATATCTACAGTTGTAAGAGACAAACATAATGAGCATAAATCTCGTGCGTGAAATTTTTTTTTTTTTAGTATAAACATACTTGAGAAATTAATAATTGGAAATTGTTATGATATGCTCACAATTTATTTGGTTTCAAGAAAATAGAGAAAATTGCAAGGAGAATACTCTTGGATATGGAAGGGATGTACGCCCATAAGGAAGACTAATATCTACAGCTACAAGAGCCAAACAATTATGATCAAGAAAACTCATGTTTGGGAATTTATGTTTTCCTATGCAAAACATATTTGAAATTTTACAATTGAAAATTGTATGATGATGTCTCATATTGAATGTATGAATATGATGTAGATGGGATGATTTCCATAGGTTCTAGATTGCTAGTGGAAGTCTAGCAACAAGTTGGCATTCGATTGCATAAGAACACTTTGAAAAATGATGGATCGCCTGAGGAAATGTATAACAATGAAAGGGATGCCTAAGCCTAGAGGGTGAGTAGAACAACAAGAAGCAAGTTTTCATGCTTGTAGAAGAACCAAGTTATCGGGTCATAAGAGTGAACTGTAGTGTTAGTTGCACTATCAAAGAGTCAGGTTTTCAGGCCTAAAGAGTGGACTCTAGTGTGAGTTACACTATCAAAGAACCAGTTTGTCAGTACTGAAGAGTGAACTCCTATATGAGTTCACTTCAACGACAAGGTTTTCAGTGGTTATTTTATTGGTATTTCTTTCTAGCAACTACTTTCCCTTGAGATCCCAATAGTGATATTCCTAGTTACCTGTTCCAGAGATACCCTGCTAAATTGATGGTGCAACCTGATAAACTAAGAAAAGTGAAAGGGGGGGACATTCATTAGGTCAATATTGATAAACAAATGAGACACCTGATGAAATAAGATAAATTAAGGGGTACATTCCTTGGGTTGGGTAGGTGAAGAGGAAGAGAGCTAGTGTAAATCGAGATAGTTGTAGAAGAATGCTAATGGTTTTCATACATGTTTTGGGTTAGACTGCCTATATATATATGTGTGTGTGTTTTTGGCTAGGGTTCATCTATATATATATGTTTTGAGGCCAGAGCACCTATGTATTTATGCTTTTGGGGGGCCAAAGAACCTATGTATTTATGGTTTTGGGGCCAAAGTGTCTATATATTTATATTTAGGTTGGAATTCTTGTGTCATATTAGGTCGAAGAGCCTATGTGTTGATATTAGGTAGAAAGAGGAGATTTGAGTGATGGGAAGAGAACCAACCATATTTTTCTTGAATATATCCATTGTTTGGATGTGCTTATATTGGAAAAGAGACATGTTTTCCTGTAAAATGGGTTGGAAGCCTATAGTGCATTTTTTTTTTCGATGAAATGACTCAAGAGCATTGCGAAGGATTCTCTGAGAACTCCTGAGGCAACTGAGAGTTCCTAGAGTCCCCAACTAAGAGATTCATAGCCAACCAAGTGCACTATAGGCCTTAATAAATTAATGATACAACTCAAGGGATTGTGAGAAATGAAGGGGGTACATTCCTTGGGTAGTGTAGGTTGTGGAGAAGAGAGAGTCTGTGGATAATAACTGATGTAGGAGTATAACCTAGGTTTGGCGACTGTTGTGTGTGGAGAGTGGATAGCCAGAGGGATGCATATCGTCGTGGACTCATAAGATCAGCTCAGGAGGGCTTGTTGTTGAGAGAAATGAATAGAAGCATGTATGGCTAGGAGGTTCATCCTTCGTACACAACTAGTTGGTCATTGTTTAACAGATAATTGTTTTTATCACGTTCTTATGTTATTACAATGTGTAAATGTTTTACATGAATGTTTCATGCTTGTTGTGTTCTTATTGGATTCACTCATGATTTAATAGATTTTTTTAGATGCATTTAGAACTGTGGTATCATTGAAATAGTTAAATTTGTGTGTGATTTGTAGTTGCTAAGATACATGAAATTACTAGTAGAAAGATTTAAATTTTTAATGTGTATTATGCATGTAATGTTCCTTAGTTGGGTTCGGCTATGTTACAATTTTGAAGAGTAGGTACAACTAGTGGATTATGATAGTAGGAACATCATTTTGTGCCCTCGGTCAATGCCTAGATGTTAACTAGGGGGGATCAGTTTGGCCCATTAACAAAGTTTCATAGGTGGTAGTATAGAAGTATGTTTGTTCGTGCTCTTGTAAGTTGGGTACATTCAAAGTGAATAGAGCAAGAGAGAAATTGGGTTGAAAATTTTGTTTACAATTTCGGTCCCAATTTAGTTATCACGCTTCTTGATGTGGTTATACATTTAGAATCAATAGTGACAAAGGGAAATGAGGATAGGCTTCCATGGATCTTAGGAGTTAATAATCATTGTTGAGAGGATATATCAAAAATATTTTGAGGGTAGGGTCCAATAATATGGCTCCAGTGAGGATTTTGAGTGCCTAAAATTGGTGTTCTACTCCTCGTGTACAATATTTTCCCATGAGTATTTCACATATACTCATTCATTACTATAGAAAGAAACCAAGGGAACCTCCAAGGTCTTTCTTTATTATGTTTTTACTACCCTAAGAAATTTTTCCCATATCTAAAATATGTAGATATGAAATTGTCTAGTTTCAATTCATGGTAGTCAAATATCTATAAAAGGGGAATGAATACAAACTAGAATGATGCACTAAATGGGTATAGCAAAATACTTTCCACGAAAGAATGATATTGGTAGTAGAGCACATGGATAATGGGAGAATCAAATTTATATCAGTTGGAGAGGGGGGGGTACGTTGGATTCCCTGAGTAGGAGTGTAACAATCAAGGAATGAGGAAAAAACCCAACGTAGGGATGTGTTTGAAGGTGTGGTCAGGGAGTTGTCATGGCTCAATTTTGACTAAGTGATGGTGCATGGAATATTTCAATAAAAGATGAATCTTCACATTCCAGTAAGACTGCAGAAGCCTAAGTGTAAGGAAGTAAATCATTTTGTAATATTTTGTATCAGTGGGTTACAACTAGAGAATTCCATAGTATATTCCAAAATATTCTATAAAGATCCTAGCCATGTAATACGCCCGTTTTGTATCCTTATACTAGTATGTATATGTTTACAAGATGAAAGGTTGAGAGATGAACAATGATGTAATGTATAATGATGCATTAAATAATAATAATAATAATACATCGTCAGATATAGATATAGAAGGAAAAAAAACATGGGGGGATATGATTCCACAAGAGACGAAAGAAAAGTGGATTAGGGTTCTCAAGGGGGCCAAAGTAAGATAATAATATTTTATTCCTAAGCTTAAGTATTTTGTTTTATACTTATCCTAAGTCATATCAACCTTATAATTATCTTCCAATAGAGATCTATGGTCTTCTTAGAAAGACACATGTCTAATCATTGGCATGCAAATATAATCTGTGAATCGTGGTTGTGCAAAGGAGAATTTGTCAATCATTCTTTCGGGAGAGCCTTATCTCAAAGCTAAGTTTCTATCCTCTGACTGAAATGAAATTATGGGAAATGAATGTCATCAAATTATGAAGAATTATGACTATGCGTGTCCATTAAGGTAACATAGTGACAACTAAGAATTCCTTGAGTCCCTAGTAGAAAGATTTCCTGACCAGTCTGTGATCGATTTCAGAAGGAAAGTGGGATAGCTAGAATGGATATGTTGCAAACAAGGGGATCCCATTCCTTGGGTTGTGTAGGATAATGGTAAACAATGCTGGTGGATCGAAATTGTTGTGAGAGTTTAGAGACTATGAGTTTTTGGAAAATTGGGTTGTGTGAGAGGATTAGAGCCATCCATAGGTGATTTTTTCCTTCTGGACTCATAGCCTTAACTCGGGGGTGTCCCTATTGTAGAAAAAGTATGGGAAATATAGAGCCTATGTTTGGGTGTAACATCCTTCATTTACAACCAGTTGGTGGTTATTCCTAGAAAGATAAGTGCTTATGTTTATTTATAAGTATGTTGAATTAATGTTGTTTAATTATGAATTAATTTTTTTTAGTATGCATGTGTAATTCTGCAGCAACACCATTTTAATTATGTCTGCATGATCTTATATTGTCATGTTTGTATGAATTAATCATTTCTTAATGGGATATAGAGGATTATGGCATCAGAGCTATAGAATGATGAATTCATATCAATTAAATGGATTGGCATGTGATAAAATGGTATCAAAACAAAAATATGATCGAAAATTTGTACTTTTAAGAAGTACCCTATAGCCTTGATAGTTATAGAGAGTATTGGGTATGTTACAAAGTGGTATCAAAGCATAATTTTAATATGGTTGGGAGGAATTTGGAGTACCCCAATAGTGGATAGAGGTAGTTGTGTATATTACAAGCCACAATGTTATAAGCCAAACACACATACACACACTCATAACGGTTGTAATGCAATTATAGAGCTCGTTACAAGTTTAGCATGATCAAGAGTTAGTGAGGTAGTTAGAGTTCTAATTTATTTGTTAGAGTTATGTGCTTAAGTTATGTAATATCATTCGTTCATGTTGTAAATAAAATGGATCACTGTTTTGCTTACATGTTTGCATTTCTAGTCTATCTAGATAATGTCTATGTGTTTGTACTTGATCTAAATGTTTCTAGTTATTATGGTTTAAATGAATGTGAATAACAAACCAATATGGAATGTGATCCCCTATGAATCATTAACACCCTACACCTTAATCACATGGAAACTATCATAAATGATACCTCCTTCATCTTGGAAAGTTGAATATGAAGATGCATTAGACTACATTGATGGCATTGTTGGACACCTTTCAGGGATGTGGGCTATTATAGAGCCAACACTTCCTCTCCCTCTCCGTATCTTTCTCCCTCTTCCTCTTCTACTCCTTTTTTTTGTTCTCTTTTTTCTTCCCCTCCTCTCGCTCTTCCTCTTTTTCTTTCCCACTCATCTCCCTCTTTCTCTTTTTATTTTCCCTCTCCCTCCTCCTCCTCATCCTCATCCTTTTCCTTGTTTTCTTATCCCTCTTCCCCCTTTTCCTCTCCTACTTTCCCTCCACCAAGGTAAGATAACCAAAATAGTTTATTATTATTTATTAATAATCATAAGTTGATATTAATTTTATTTTTTTCCATGTAACAACACACAAGAAACCAAGAGACTTCACCACCTTTGGCTAGTGGTAACTAAGGTAAATCATTGACGTAGACTTTAGTACACATCTAGTGGGGACATTGAGTAACCACTCAAACTAATCCAATGATAAACTATTATAAACTAGCACAACCATAAACTCGTGGCTGGTGAACGCCGAAAGGTTTTGACTGTCTCAGAAAATGAAATGCGGCCATAAAATGAAACATGGTTATAAAATGAAATGCATGGCTACACATGGTCATAAATGCTTGATTTCCATATTCACATCTCTCCACTCTGTAACAAAATCTTAATCTCTGTTAATTACTCAGAACATCTTAAGCGTACAAAGAAAAAAACCAAAACAATTACAAAGAAAATTAAAAATTAAATTATTCTCTTCCCAAAAGGGAAATTATTTTTATTTATAACCTGTATTAATTTTTAACCATTCAATAAATTATTAATTAAGTCGAAAGGCATACACCTATTGACAATGGGCATATTTAATAGGTTTTTAGTGCTTAATCAGTTTTGTATGGAAACGATTAAATATTGATGGAATATTCTTAGTTGTCCCAATAAATCGCGCTGTAAAAAATTACTATATGTGGTGTCGGGTTATCAAAGGCCACGTTTGGTAAAATGCTTATCTAACGGTCCCAGACTGCAATTAATATTAAATTATCCAATGGTCTGGTAAAATGAATTAATATAAGTAATTATCCAATGGTCGCAGACTGCAATATCGAAGCCACACTTCGTAGGTTTAAGGATGAGTTACATAGAATTAAACGATCCATATTAAATTACATGAAAGAAACTTTCCAACTGCTATAAGAAACTTTCAACTTTTAAAAAAGTAATAAAACGTTATTAAAAAAACATAATTTGTCACTATTTTATATTTGGAACATGGTTTCATAATTTTTCGATTACAAACTTCAAATTCAAACTTTACTTTTTTATTACTTATCTCAAATTCAAAATTTAGCCAACTTGACGAGATTGGACATCAAGGGATCCCGATTTGTAATTTAATTTTTAATTTTCTTTGTAATTGTTTTGGTTTTTTTCTTTCTATGCTTAAAGATGTTCTGAGTAATTAACAGAGATTAAGATTTTGTTACAGAGTGGAGAGATGTGAAAATGGAAATCAACCATTTATGACCATGTGTAGCCATGCGTTTCATTTTATAACCATGTTTCATTTTATGGCTGCGTTTCATTTTCTGAGACAATCAAAACCTTTTGGCGTTCACCAGCCACGAGTTTGTGGTTGTGCTAGTACTAATTTATTTATGTTTATTTATATTTTACTTATTTTTTTAATAGATAATATAAATGTTTCATGCAAAATTTACAACAATGTCATATTTTAAGTAATGGTGTTACATCATATTTCTCAAAATGGCAAGTGTGCAAATTATAATTACATGATACAACAATGTGATATTGGCATATTTTAAGTGCATATTTTAAGTACAACATATAATGGTGTCACATCATATTTCTCAAAATGGTAAATGTGCAAATTATAATTATATGATAGTTTTTTATTTTTTAAGTTTTATGCTAAAAAATAAGAACTTAAATTATGGTTTTAGTAGATGTTAATTATCAATCCTCTTCATCTTATTGTTGTTAATGATTTGGGTTGGTTTAGAATTTTGGGAAAAACTATCATAGGCCATCATTCCACCATGCACAAAACTTTGCTCCTAGTGGAATTTTGATCATCCTAAAATTCGTACCATATATTTATCAAATTTTTGTTTGGAAAGATGGTTTGTTTGCTACACAATTAACTACTCCTTTGGAATGTTGAAAACCTACAGGTGTTATAGTCGAGTTCATTCTAACTTAGTAGTAGCACTTTCCATAAGTTAGTAATGATAATGGGGAGAGGATAAATATTTGTTGAGAAGAAAGAAATTCCTGACATGAAATGAAATGAGGTACTTAGAGGATAGGAGGAACTACTAGGGTGGACACTAGCCATTGAATGGATAACTATCTTAGCGAGACTTTTGGAGAGTATGTGCAATTGATGGATTATGATAGTAGGAGCGTCATTTTGTGTCTTGTGTCAATGCCTAGACATTAATTAGAGGGGAATCGGCCTGAATCATTACCAAAGTACTAGAGGTGCTACTACAAAAGTATGTGTTCTCGTGCTCTCATTGGTTGGGTACATGCAATGTAGATAGAGCAAGAGAATAATTGGGTTGACAATTTTGCTTACAATTTTGGTCCTAGTTCCAATTGTTTGTGGTGAACCAAGTTGGTTTACCAGGTAAATACCCAATGTAGGTAGGAAAACAGGTTATAATCCATAAAGGATAATATATGAAATAGTAATGTATATGAATATGAGATGAGATGAGATGATATTAAAATGAGAAATGAGGGCCTTATATACCCACACAAGGGTGCCCTTTCATGAAGAGATGTGTCCTTTCATTAGGATTTCATGACACTTCATTATTAATTATCACTTATTAGTTATTTGTATTTATTATTTATTATTATTATATTTTTTTATGTTACATTGCCTTCCCCTTAAAAATCTTTTTTCCTCAAAGCATAATTACTAAAGGTTTCCCCTTAACTTTTGTTCTAGCTCGCACTGTCTTCTCAAGATCTTCTATGCTTGTAGTTGTGATACTTGATGAAACAAGATGATATAACCTTCGAATTCCCAAACTGATGTGTTTCATCTTCTGGGGAGTGATCCATCCCAAATCTACCTTCATTGGAACTGTTTGATTATCGATTGTTCTAACAAGGACTCTCATTTCAGGCTTCCATACAAGTTGTTGATTTTTTCTTTGTTCCTTTACAATATCATAGTTTAGTTGTCGGTAAGAAGAACATTGTTCATATTCCTCTTGAATTTGTTGTTGGTTGTGACAACTCTTGTGATTCAGATGATGATAAGGCACCCAAAGCTCTTCTGAATCTTATTTGTTGGATATCTCTTCAACTCTTGATACTATTGGTAATTCAACTATATCGGTGTTTATTCCCTTCTCCAGGGCATGGATTTTTTTAACTGGAAACTTCTCAATTTCAATAGGTTCGGGCATTGTTTATTCACCGGTCATTGCCTCTTTACTAGTAAATTGTTCTAACCTTTCCTTTTGTCATTTCTTCTCATTCTTAAACTTCTTGATTTGTGCCACCAAACTTTGACTATGGTTTTTTAAACGACAATTCTCTTCATCTTTCTCTGATAATTTCTTAATAATATTTTGATTAGCTTGTTCTAACCTCTGATTTTGATCATTTAAGCAAGATATTTCTTGATTTCATTCTAGCAAGGTCTTGTCATATTTTTTTCTCTTGTCTTTAATTTGTGCATGCAACTCCTCCTTACGTTCTTCTTAGAAATAATACAATTTACACTTGAGTTTCTCCATGACAACTTCATTTTGTAAATTTCTATTGGTTTTTTTATAATATGTTAGTTCCTCTTCCAATTTCTTCTAGTCATTTTGATATTCTATTACAATAAATGGTTTTCGACAATTTGTGCAATTAAAATTTTGATTTCTAAAGAGTTCTTGAAAATTAAACACCATTGCACAAAATGGACATTTTTCCAAAAATGTAGGATTATTTGTAGTTGTCATAGTTCAATTCATACTTCTTTGAAAATAAGTAAATGCGTAAATGTATTGAATGCAAAAGATCCTGAAATAAAAATTTTAAATAACACTTTAAACTTTATCACTTTCCCTTTTTAATATTCTTAAAATCCTTTTCTATATACTTTATTTTTCCACTTATAAATACTTCACTCATTAAAATTAATCTTGACTATTTGTTAGTAGTGGCTAGGTCTGAAGGGTCTCAAGAAATGCACCCTATGGTATGGAATACCATGGGCCAATGGTTTTCCAAAACCACGGGCCGACAAATCTCAAAAGGTAAAATAAAAAATTTATTTTTCTACGTCTTTGGAACTTCTTTTTTTTTTAAATTACCTTTTCTTACCTTTTATTGGTGTGCACTTATATTTGTTCACATGCCCTTAGGAAAACCTTTTTTTTTTTCTTTTTTTTTCTCCTCTTCTTTTTTTTTCCTAATTTCTTCTAACTTTTGAAGCCGAAATAATATTTCATAGCCTCGTAATATTTTTTGGCATATTTTTATTTTTAATGTTTTTGTTCTTCTAATATGCAATGGAATAATTCCTTCCTTCACATAAACTTGTGTTATGACTGGCCAAGGGCAACTTGTGCTCAATACGACCTGAAGATCAAAGAAACTCTGAATATTTTTTAGTGTGGCTAGAAGCCTATATGGCCAATGGCTAGGATCAATAACAAAGCTCTGATACCATTGTGGTGAGCCAAGTCAGTTAACAGGGTAAATACCCAATGTAGGTACAAAAATAGGTTATAAACCATAAAGGATAATATATTAAATAATAATGTATATGAATATGAGATGACATGAGATGTTATTACAATGAGAAATGAGGGCCTTATATACCCACACAGGGGTGCCCTCTCATGAAGATATGGGTCCTTTCATTAAGATGTTGTGACTCTTCATTATTAATTATTAGTTATTAGTTATTAGTTATTAGTTATTTGTATTTACTATTTATTATTATTATATTTATTTATGTTACATTGTCACCATTCTTGAGGTAGTTATACATTTAGAATAAAGAGGAAAAAAGGGAAATGGGAATATTCTTCAATGGATCTTATGATTTAATAAACATGATCGAAAGGATATATAAAACATATTTTGAGTGGAGGGTCCAATAATATCTCTCAAACGAGGGTTTTGAGTGCCCAATATTGATGTGTTATTCCTCATGTACAACTTTTCTCCACAAGTATTTCACCTATAATCACTCATAATTATCACAAAAAATCAAGGGAACCTCTAAGGTCCAACCTAGGTATGATATTCCTACCCAAAGAAATTCCTTCATTATCTAAAGTCTGTAAACAAGAAGTTGTCTAGTTTTGATTCATGGTAATCAAATATCTACACAAGGGGAACCACCAAAAGATAGCATTTGATACTTGATGGGTGTAGGCACAATACTTGTCATGTATTCATGATATTGGTAGTGGAACACATGGTTGATGGGATAATAATACCTTTATCAGTTGGGCAGGGGGATTCCCCGAGAAGGAGTCTCATAGTCAAGTAATGAGGAGAAAACCCAACATGGGGATGAGTTCGAAGGTGTGTTCGAGGAGTTGTTGTGGCTCAATTTTGACTAAGTGATGACACAAAGCATATTTTAGTAGAAGATGAATATACAGATTCTAGTAAGACTATAGAAACCTAAGTGTGTAGTTCCATAGAAGCTGAGTCCATGGAGGCTTGGGAATCATCGTAAATATCCTATGCACCTATTTTTCTTGATTCTTTGTGAACATTTGTGAAGACACAAATTATTTTGTAATATTTTTTATGAGTGGGTTATAATTGGAAAATTCCATGTATGTTCCAAAATATTACGTAAACCCTCTAACCACCTATATATATATAAGTTTTCTAATGCAATTAGAGAGATTGTTATGAGGTTGGGATGATCAATAGTTAGAGAAATAGTTAGAGTTCTAAGTTCTTGGTTAGAGTTATGTGTTGGAGTTATGTAATATCATTCATGTTGTTAATGCAATAGATCATTGTTCTTCTTATATGTTTGTGTTTCTACTATATCTAGATGATCTCTATGTGTTTGTAATATATTTGAATGTTGTTAGTTATGATGGTTTAAATGAATGTGACTAATGAACTAATAAGGAATGTGACCCCCACTAAATCATTAACGCTCTACACCTTAATCACATGGAAACTATCATGCACACCTCAAGTGATACATCCTTCCTCTTGGAAGATTGAATATTTCCATGCACTATACTACATCAAGCCATTATTGGACACCTTTTAGGGAGACTGGGTCTATCACAGAGCCAACAATTCCTCTTGATATCCCTCTCTTCCTCTCCCTCTCCCTCTTTTTATTTCCCCCTCGTCTCCCTCTGTCCCTTTTTCTTCTCCCTCTCCCTCATCCCACTCATCCTTTTCCTTATTCGCTTATCCCTACTCCCCATATTCCTTCTCTCTTCCTCTTTTTCTTTCCCTCTATGTAAGAAACCCTGAGATACTTGACCACCATTAACGAGTGGTAACTAAGGTAAATAATCGATCTAAACTATAGGACACCTGATTCAATAGGGACATCAAGTATTAATCCATAGAGGCATATTAACATATTATAGGGGAAGGAAACTCATGGACTTGACCTTGATACCTCCTACTTGTAAATCATAGCACAACCCCACTCAAGCTAACCCAATGGGCTATCATAAATTTTTATTATTACCATTAGGTTATTATTTTCCATCCCTTAAAATAAACCTTAATTCACTAAGGTAATAACTCATAATTATGTAAGGTACTTAGTTGTCCCAAAAGGAACCCCATATCCCTCAAGATGAGGGTAGTGATAATACCCCTGCAAACTCTAATGAAACTCCTATGATAACTAGGAAAGAGCTTGAGAAACTATGGGACAAAGGTATCATGCAATATTGATTTGCCTACACAAAAACTTGATAATAGCTATCTTGAATAATCACTATCATTAATTCAATACTAGATAACTTGGTTATTTTTATGTTACCTACCATTGATAGTTTTATTCTCCCATGTATATTTTAAATAAATTATCTATACTAGTTATCAATGTGATAATTTATACCTACCAACTAATAGGCACAAGAATCACTCTACTCAAACTCTGTAATATCCCTACTAGAGCAAGGACTTGAACACATGACCAAAACTCCACTAACACTAAGGCTAATAACAAACCCTTTGTTGTATCCTTGCATTGTAGACTAAGTTCCCACCATGGAGCTATGGGATGGAGACCTTGGAAAAGGAGAGTTTGGTGTTGCAAAATCATTTCTACCTTGTAAATATTGAATGTAGTGAGATTTCTATCAATGTAACGTGAAATATTTCTAAGGATAATTAATGCAACTTGTTCTCCCATGCATGCTAACCTCTCTCTAGTTACCTTTTTATCTATCTCTATATTATTTTTCACTAATAATTCTACTAAAATTCATTCTAAAGAATATGGTAATTGGATGCCACACTGTGAACTCCTCACACTGAAATATAATTCACACAAACCAATCTAGCAGAAAAAGCGATGAAGGAGTTCAATTAAATGGATACTTTGAAACCCACATTATTAGTGATTTAACTTTAATGAAATAAGGCAAATATAACCTTATTCTAATTTTGTTTGAGCTTTATTCTTACCTTTATTTTTTGTGCTTTGAAACTACCTATAAAAAATTTGTAATTACTATGAAATTTTGAACAACTCCCTATGTGGAAAAACATTGTTTCTTTTGCATTGAAATATCATGTGTATGGTTTTTTATGTTATACTTTTTCTATCTTATTCACTCTTCTCCATAATTGGTGGCATGAGTATCTCTTAATAAATACAACAAGATCTTATATATTAATGGTCAAATTTGAATCCATTCCACTTTACCCAAAACCTCAATGGTAATTGTTAAACTATTTTTTTAAGATTATTATTGATATATAATAAATTCATCATCAATGAGAATTATGCACACTTGGTATTAGCACTTAGATTTCAAGTTCACTTCAAGCACTTTTGTCAATATTAAATGTTTTTGACATTTATATTTTTGGGAGAACTTGAACACTCACAATGGGTAAATTGCTTAATCCATATGGTGCACTCCCCTAAATCTTAAGCTTCAAACATATCACATTATTATTATTATTATGAGTTTCAATTTTTGTGATTCACTTAGGCATGATAATCACTTTTTTGAAGTTATTTTAGATAATAACTATTGAGCTAAAAAACCAAGTCTAAACAACAATTTGATTGATTAGTATCTATTACAACATTTTCATTAATATGCATGGTTTAGTGCAAACTAATGATGGTCTCTCATGACGCGTTAGCGGTAATGCAAACCTGGACAAACAATAATATGTTAACCTGAAGGGATTATTCAAGGTACTTTAGCAATGAATTTGAATATGGTGTAAGAAGATGAAACATAGGAAATTGAATTAGCTTTCTGAATATACAACTTTTATTCATATAAATTGTGAATAACTATGTCAAATTTGATTTTTTATAACAGTGGTATCTTATTTTTCCAAAAAAATATAAGCTATATATTTTTTTTCCGTGCATGTGTTGAGTACCTTAACGATGGAATTTCGTTCCAAAAAATAGTATCCTTGTAGAGGACCCATTTTTCTTGTGTCGTGTATTTTTTGGAAATTTATAATATTAATTAAT
>JZKD02S1800538.1:381554-410721 GCA_000966675.3 Picea glauca
GTTGGTGCATCAACTTCCCGGGGTCGTAACTTTTGCATACGATCTCCGTTTTAGGCGTGTGATAGCTCGTTGGAAAGGTATCATCGAGGAAATTCATTTTGGGGCCTCAATCATGCCTTCGGCTATCATTGAGAACCTCGATCTCGAAAAACCTTCATTTAGGCCCTCAAAATGGCCCCGGAAGTGAAAACCTGCTAAAAATAGTAAATTGCCAAAATGGCTAGAAAATTGTTTTGAGCCATTTGGAAAAGGTGGGTGGCCTCCGATATCCACCTGGATCAACGACTCTCTTACTCTGGTAAGTTACCTTGCCTTTCCATTCATTGAAGCTCTTGATGTCTTCAATCCATGCCTTGTGCCGCTCTGCCTCGTCGTAGCTCAATGCCAGAACTTTGATGCCGCGCTTCTCGAACTCGGGCATCAGCATGTGTTACACAACATACAACGATCCGCCTCCTTTCTGACTTCCTCGACGCCCTCGGTCTCCACACAGTGTGCACGAAGACGCACCACGAATCTCTTCTCCTGATGCACCACGGACCTACTGCAATCTGGAATCCTTGAGTGATGGAGGTATTGGACGAGCAGCAGTTGTAGCAAACGAAGTCTCCACGTAGCAGCTTCACGGTCTTTCCACTGCAAACAATGATCTATGCCTTAGGCACAATACAACTGCCCCTTCACAGCTCCTGGTAACCGTTTCCTTTGTGCAGGTAGACGCCCCTCCACGATGTGTCCTTCATAATGAACAACGAACGACTCCTTTATGTTGACGGACAGGTCAACCGACGGTTCTTCAAACACCAGACACATCGATCCACTTCTCGTATTTGTAGCAGATGGCTCTCCTCTACGCAACAACTCACAATCACTTAACCTGGCTCTGATACCAAATTAAATAACAGAGGCAGAACCAAACTGTGAGCAGATCTCACTTGATTGTGTTATTGAACCCAACCATTACATTTAAATAGCACAAAAAACCTTGAACTAACCTCCTACAAAGGTGGATTTGAAACCACCAGCAAACCCTAATTTGGACACGCACACAACAACCCACAACCACTTAGTTACGTAAATCTTAACTAAGTATCCTAATTTCTACATTATTCCAACAAAATATTATTCCAGAAAGGTTTTACCCCTGGAACAAATGTCGAACCCTCTCGATTACATGCAACCAGCTCCTTGCGGATATCAACTTCATCGTTTAATTCTAATCATTTAACATTGATTACACAATTTTCATTGTTTTGGTTCTAAAGTGGCAGCAACGAAAAACGATGTATAGTCAAAATATTACTCAGCTTCGGACTAAGGATGTACAGTCTAAGATTGCAGAAGTGTGAACGTAGAAAATTGTGAAAACGCAAGTGAGATATGTTAGATAAAATGCAATAAGAAAAGGGAATTACTCACTTTCCTATGGCTTCAAATTCAACCTATTGAACTACTCCAATACCCTAATTTTCCATCGAAACTCCAAGTATTCTATAATGGACGAATCGAAGTAGAGCGAGTAAGGGATCTAGGTTCTTGAGTGTAGATGTAGTGTTCTTGGTTGTGAATGTTCTCATTGTATTGTTTATATTAAAGGGCCGAACACATTTAAAAAGGGGAATGATCTATTATTAAATACGCATTAAAATTAAAAGCACATGGCACATCAATTTCAGAGAAAATACATATCAACCTACCTCAATCTGTTTGCAGTCTTTGCGAGGGACCTCTTTTGTCCTTTACTAATGCTGAATAGTTGTAGTAGAAATCACTTATTTAAAGGCATATAAATCTGAACATAAAAAACAGGTGCATATAAATCTGAACATAGAAAACAGGCGCATATCAATTCATATTAAAAAGGCGCATATCAATTCATATGAAAAAGGCACACATCAATTCATAGAAAACAAATATTAATATATCTCCTGTGTCTTTTGTTGTTGCACAAGAATTGTGTTAGAAATCAACAATGGTATCCTCTCTTGATATGTAATAAGATAAACAGAGAGAAATGGTCACCTATATGTATTGCCACTTCTCTTCTTATGACGTCATGAAAATCTGTGCAGAAATAAATTTTCAACATGCCTTTGAAATGTTACTACAGGTAAACACAATATACGGGCTAATCCACTCCTCTCCCTGGCCCCTCGTGGCATAGTGGAACGGCGGATACATCTCGTGTAACGGCGGATACATCTCGTGGAATAGTGAAAGGGCGGATACAAGGCTGATACAATAAATGTTTAGTAGACATAGCGTGTGAAATAGTCCATTGGTAAAAAAAAAATTAATTTAAAAAACTACGGTAACCCAGTCATGTCTTCGTTCTCCTATCATATTCTGTCGGTTATCAATGCGTGGATACAAAAATTTATAATGGTAAATAAAACTGTAATATGTGTAATCCACTCCTCTCCCTCGCATATTGAATGGGTTATGAAACGTTTGTAAAACTGAAATGGTTGCTCTCCATGCGACGCAACATGCTAAGGTTTATACTTCTAGTTTATACAATCAATTTATACAATAACACGTTAGGACACCTGGTCCTTCATCTCCACGCTCATCCACGTCTAGGTAAATATGAAACGCCACTGCAAAATAACACGTTAGGACACCTGGTCTTCCATTGCCATGCACATCCAGTGCAGGTAAATATGAAACGTCAGTGGAAAATAACACATGTGATCAATACATTTATGGGAGATTGCCACGCGCATCCAATCCGTGTGAAATGCCAGTCGAGTGATCCATACATCTATGGGAGAGATGGCCAAACCTAGCGGACATGAAGAGATAAGTAAGGATATGCCACGTAAATTGATGTTGGGTAAATGTTAAAACTAAAGAGGTAAATGTTAAATTGAAGTAATTTTGTTTGGATTTACTAAATCATGATTTGTGGCAATTGATAAGTTGACCTAGTAAATTCTTAATCATGTTTTGTAAAAGTAAAAAAGTAAACAGATGAATTGATAAATGCAAGAGAGTTAATTAGACAAATCTCATTCATCCATTTGAATGTAAGACGAAGAATATGTTATCATCTTCAGTTTTTAGCCATCGGATTAAATTTTGTAATTAAAAGGATAATTAATCCAGCAATTCCAATACAGGGGACTCCTATCAATGTACTAAGTTTTTTTTTCGACAACATCATTTACAATTATTAAGTCTATAGGCGTAGTCTCTATTGGAATCCATGGTTTAATCCATTTTTTAATTATAAATTCCAATCCTATGGTCAAGAATTAAAGATGGTGGTATATTCTTCCTCTTACACTCAAATCAATGCATGAGATTCAATCTTTATGATTTCCTTGCACTTATAAATGCATTCCTTTACTTATTTATTTTTTACATTTACTTTTTAGGATTAAGAAATCACCAAGCCAAATTTTCAATTGCCACTAAGTATATTTATACAAATACCATCAAGATTAATTAATTTTTAACATTTACATATTAATTAATTTTTTATATTATGAAATAATATGAAATAATAACTTGACAGGTATGGTTAGTGGACAAAAATGTTTCTACCTTTTTACTATTACCTTTTCTATTGTAGTGGCCAAGTTTTTATGAAAGTGAAGCTCAACGGTGTGGTAAAGGATATAAAAGATTTCACTCGTCCTAAAATGCAATGGCATGTAACAGGTTTCAAGTATTTACCATTGATTAATTCTACCCATTGTAGTGGCCACGATTTATGAAGGTGAAGCGCGTTGGTGTGGTAATGATGGATGCCACTTTTAGCGTGCCTTTTAATTAACCTAATGCAAACATCTCATTGACACATTTCAAGTATTTTGGATGAGAGGCTTGGGCGACTTTTTAAATTTTTCCGAGGGCAGAGGAAGAATGGTTAGGTTATTTAAAACTAACTTCCTATATGAACTCGCTCAGGTTTATTTGTTTTATGAGACTGTACTTGATTTTAATGAATGAAATGATGATCACTTTTTAATGACAAGCAATTTTAAATGGCGTAGGCTAAAGGGCAAACCAAATGCACCGACCATCGCTTTTCGTCCATCCTTCCACTGACAACTCCTTTCGGTTAACCGAGCGTGACATAAATGGCTTTAGCACCGCCATCCACAACTCTCGAAATTTGATTAGTTGACGTGGGCAGATTGACGTGGGACACGGATATTAATGGTGTTATAACCTTCCTATTTCCCTCCCGCGTCCATTTCAAATTTGATTTTTCCCTCCGATCCCGGGGCGCCCATTCCAAATCTGATTTTGCAAAGAAAATGGTTCACAAATGTTCGAATGACAACAACATCCATCTATGTGGGGTTTTAAGCATTCTTCTCGTCCGCTCCCCAACCGTCGCCACACCCACCACCAGCCCACCCAGCGTCGCTCCGTCAGTATCACATGGAAGCACATTCGGTGCTTCATGGAGAACATCGTTGTTTTGGCACCGGCAATGGCTGGGGTGTTCTTTCTCTGAGTAACTCGGACTCAACAAGTGCACAATGCACTGTACTCCACTTCGTGCTGCATTTGGTTTAGTTATGTATTTTTTTTCTCTAGAGACATGCAGCCAGATCTAGGCAAGGGTTTGACTGCTGGATTTGTTCATACATAAAGGAGGAGTATTATTGTTATCAATACAAGTAGTATAATATTGTTTTTTTCTTTTGTTGATGATATTCAGATTCATTATTGAACCCATGAGACAGACACAGAGTAATAGAGAGCGAGTGAGATTGATTTCTTATATGGTATATACAGTTCTTTCTTATATGGTATATACAGTTTTATATTGTAGACACTCTTTTCACTATTCACAATAAAATAGCATTCATTTTTCTAGTCTCTGCTGATAAATCCATGGTATATGTGATATAAATCTTTAATCTTTAATTTTTTGTTCGCTATGTGATATGGATCTTGAATTTTTCTTATATCTCTGATATAGATATTGTTTTTTCGTGCAACATTTTGGTTATGATGATAAAATATCGGTGGCTTCCCTATTGTTTCACGTCGAATGTGTCACGGAAGAACAGAACGGGCATTCTTTCTCGACAAAAATGGATCCGTGTATTGAAAAGTTAAAGTTGCGGTGACAACTGATCATGATTCATGTGGCATTAAATTTTCTTTCAATTGTCATAACTTGTTGATATAATTCATTTCTGGATTGGATAGGATATACCATTGATGAAATAATGCCATTACTTTTGTCATATTAAGGTAAGGTTCTCCGGGACGTATCTCGGCCGGATGAAGAAAAACAAGCATTTATGGTCTAATGCAAGGAGGGAGCATCTAGGAAATTAGATAGCGTTAACGTGACATTTTAGAAGATGGTCAATTCTATTCCAAGAACCTTACAGACCGGTGAATTCCTTATAACATAGCATGATACTGGTCAATTCTAACTTATGAACGTCCATTCAATTGTTGGTGTTGAGACCCGTGGAACGAATAGAGTTAGCTATTGAATAACCGGACCTTACAAAGCCTATGAGTGGGGGCGAGCTGATTGTCATTATGTACAAATGAAGATGGATGAAATCTGATATCTGCGTTTCCATATGAACTGCGGGTTCAGTAGAGATTTGGGTGACTTAAATCAATGTAACATTGATGAAACAATGCCATTTGTATTTGTTTTGTTTATGGGACAATAATCTCTTAGTTCAAAGTTTCTTCAAATAATATTTATGCTTGCCACGGAAGTTTCCTTTAGGGTTCCGGCAGAGATTTACGTGACTTAAATGAATTTACCATTGATGGAATAATGCCATTTGTATTTGTTTATGTTACAACATTTTTTTTAGTTCAAAGCATTTTTAAATACACTTGCAATTATTTATCATTAATAAAATAATGCAATTTGTTTATGTTATAATAATCTTCGGATTTAGAGTATCTTCAAATACAATTGCATGCCATTTGTTTATGTTATAATAATTTTTAGGTTTATAACATCTTGAAATATTGTTGCAATTATCACAGTTATGGAGTGATTACTTGATAGTATTTAACATGATGAAATAATATCATTTAGTTTTGTTATAATAATCTCACAGCATCTTCAAAGTAATTATTACATTTATGCATTGGTTATTTTATTATATTTTTTTTTATTTAGAAAAAATATTTATTATTAAGTAAAATATATTTGTAATTTTGTAATTATGATAATTTTTCATTTAATTATAATATAATATCAAGTATTTATTAATGTCTTTTTTTTCCATAACATTTTTATATTTTTATTTTATAAAATTTTAATTATTTTTTTATTAAATATTATATTCATAAAAAAATTGAAATATTTTTTATTACATTTTTATTTTATTTTATAACTTTTTTTTTTTAACTTTATAAAATTTTATATTTTTTTTAATAAAATTTTATATTGAGAAGGGAAAAAACCAAAAAATTATGATTATAAAGTTAAAGAAAGAATAAAAACCAAATAACATTTGATAAGTCAATTAATACATAATTAATTAATTAATTAAATTTTTCCTTATAATAAATAAACAACTATGTTATTATCACTATTATGTTTTACCACTTCTAAAAACATTTAAGATAAATTTTATTAATTAAATTACTATAAATTTTACAGTTTTCAAAAATATTTATAATGAATTCTAACCTACCAACTAAATTATATATATATATATATATATATATATATATATATATATAATTTTGAATTCATTTAATAATTTTTTTATTTAATCTAAATAATAATTAGTAATAATTGTATTCATTGTAAATTAACAACTAAATTATAATAAAGTTTACTAAATTCCAATCTATCTTGTAAAACCAGTTCATTATGTAACAAGAAAGTAGAGAAATTCTGGAATACCAATAATTTAATTTTTGAAATGAGACTGAAAGATAAAAAATAAAAATAAAAATTGATACTTTTGAATCATTAAAGTTTTTTTTTTTTTAACTTTTTTCAACAATCATTACTCGAATTTGGCTATGAAATTGTTGGTGAAATTGCAATTTTGCAATGTTAAAATTGCATTTTTGAATGTATAAATGGATTTAGTAGCCTCAAAAACTCCTATTTCTCTAGGAATATGTAATCTCAACAACCAATATTTGCAATTCGAGCAACTCTTTTAATTTTTTACTAGGGAAAAACTAGTCAAAAAGAAAGTTCAAAAAATAAAATTATTAAAATGCTTAATAAATTGTTATTCCATGATTTGGTATTGGTTTAAGGAATATGATGGAATATATACAACAAAATAAATCTACAATTTATTTACAAAATTTGTAAAATAAAAATTTTAGTTAAAAAAAATCATTTTTCATTTCGTCTAATTGCAAAACTATAAAAATTGCAAAATTTGTAGAACAAAAAAATTAGTTTAAAAAATACCAATTTGTATTTCACTTAATTGAAAGACATTAAAAATTGTTTGATATATACCTATACAATTTCATTTACAATTATAACAATCACATTTAACAATGTAGTGAAACCAACAAATATTTTTTTTTATATATTATTATATAAGCTATTAAATATAAAATCAAATAAAACCAATAAGAAAACCAAAAATGTCAAATTCAAAATAACATCAGGCTAGAGACTATCCACCATGCAGCGGTGAATTGCTGGTCCAATGTGTGCATTGGCGGAAAACAATTTTGAATGTGTGCATTGACGGAAAACAATTCCCTGCGGATTTCCCATTTAAAATTTTACTACCATCTCAAATTACAGTGGGAAAATTACTTCGGTTCTCTCACGCAGACTTAGACCTGCAGAATTGAATCCTTCAAAGGCTAAGAGATTCCTTTCAAGTGCATTCTTCCAACCGTGAGCTACATTGTTGAACTCCTTTAATAATAAGTGCATACCAAATCAGGGAAGCTTCCATTGTAGACCATTTAGTGCCTTATTTTATCTGGGTCTTCCATAAGTCACTGTCTGGGCTTTCCCAACTTATTTTTCGCACTAACCAAGTGTTGCATCCTTGAAATTTGTCCCTAGTATTCTAAGTTTCCCATGCACTCATATAAGCAAATCAAGAGCGTCTCTTTTATTCTTTCACACGCTCATCTTCGTTTTCATTGGGGTTGCTTCGAGCAAAATATAAAAACAAGTAGCTAGTAATAATTAATCTAATTGTTTGTTGACAACTTAGTTTGTTGACAACCTAATTATTTGAAGAAAAAAGAATTATCTTGATCTCAAATATATTAAATAAATTAAAATACAAATTTATCTAAATTAAAAAAAGATTAATTTAATTTATTTTATAGTAATAATTTATTTTATAGTAATAACAAATTTATCTAGATTAAAAAAAGATTAATTTAATTTATTTTATAGTAATAATTTATTTTATAGTAATAATTTATTTTATTATTTTAATGAATTTTTTCTTAATTTTATAAGAATAAATTAATAAGTTTTATAAGAAATTTGTTCACTTAGTTTATGTGAACTTTGAGGATTTATCTCAAAAAATTAATAAATTACATCTAAATTAGGGCGAACTTTATTTGTTATAAAAAGAATGACTCATTGAAAATTTTAATTATGATTAAATTAGGACTGAACTTTATTTGTTATAAAAAGAATGACCTAATTAGAAAGTTTCAGTTTCTTCACTTATTATTTTATTCTTAACCTATACAAATCAAAGTATCTTGGTAATCCTATTATCAAGTTATTTAGTTTAATGTTGGTTTCATCTATCAATAACATGTAATTTATTTTATATAATTTTATTTAGTTAATATAATAATAATAATTTATTTTATTTTTACCAAATTGATGTATGAGATCCCCTTCTTTGAATAATACCTCTTAATTTAACTTAGTAAATAATGTATATTAATTTAATATTTTGTTTAATTATATTTTCTTTCACAATATATAACTTTTATATATTAAATTTTATTAAATAACACTTTTTATAAGAATAAGTTAATAAGATTTATAATAAATTTGTTCACTTAGTTGATGTGAACTTTGAGGATTTTATCTCAAAAAATAAATAAATTACATCTAAATTAGGGCTCAACTTTATTTGTTATAAAAAGAATGATTTTATTGAAAAGTTTAATTATGATTAAATTTAGGGATGAACTTTATTTGTTATAAAAGGAGTGACCTTATTGAAAATCTGAGTTTGTTCACTTATTATTTTATTCTTAACCTATAAAAATTAAAGTATCTTGGTTATCTTATTACAGTTATTTAGTTTAATGTTGGTTTCTTGGTCATCATTATCAATGACAACATGTAATTTATTTTATATAATTTTTTTTAGTTAATATAATAATAATAATTTAATTTCTTTTTATCAAATTGGTGTATGAGATCCCCTTGTTTGTGGGACAAGGGACTCCTTTCTCTCAACGATTTGACTACTAAAGTCTATGGAGGTGTACATATCCTACCCCCTTTGGATTTGAACCTGTGATCTCCAAGGAGAAAGACCCACTCAAATTGTATTAAGTTTATATTAATTTTTTAATATTAATTATATTTTTATAATTTACATTACAAACTTATTTTGTTGACTTGGAAGGCTTATATTGATCTTGAGAATAATTATAAAGATGCATAATTTTGTTTTTGAAAAACAAAAGGTCATCTTCAATATCCTTGTTACTTTAGTGATCATAACTTATACATAATTGTGAGGTTTGAGGTTAAAGTATTTTCAAGAAAACTTGAGGAAAATACAAGAAATTTAGAAATGTTTTATAATAAAGAAGCTTAAATTTAATTGTAAATAATTTAATGATTAAATTTGATAAGAAAAATCTTATGCTTGTAGAGAAGAGATTAAGGGATATATATAGAAACATATAATCCTATGTATATGTGATGGATAACGATTGCATATGAACTTAAGAATAACATTCTAAGTTTTTCAAAGGGTAATTCAATGACTTAAACTCTTTGGCTTGAAGTATTCACTTGATAGGATGGATTCCTCACAAAAAGGGAATATGTGAGCTTGTGTTTTAAATGGATAAGAGGAAGACATCCATGTGTTGATTCTATGTTTGTTGAGGTACTTAAAGGAATCTCAACTGGTTGACTTTAGTGGATGTTTTAGATTTGGCCTAGTCATGATGGATAATGGGATGCATTGAGTGAGAGATAGAGCTTGTAAGTGGTTTGTTTCCTCAGTCATGATGGATAATGGGATGTATTGAGTGAGAGATAAAGCTTATAAGTGGTATTTTTCCTTGATAACTTCATAGCATGCGTAAGGATGACATAAAGGTAAATAACTCCTACACAATGGTTTTTTTATAAACTTTTAATTAAAAATAACTAACAATACTTATTTCCTAATGTTGTTATTTAAATATTTAAATTCTATTTTGAAGTTGAAATTTATGTGTGAGGTTGGATATCACAAAATGAAGGTATACATGAGTTGATATGATGTCCATGTTTAATTGATGCAAATTCCATAAATATTTAGTAAAGGAATTCCTTGGTTGTTGAGATTTTGTATGAATGCTAATCATATGAATGGATACATAAATATGTAGATTTAATAAAATTTATGTTGAGATAATCTTTATAATTATGTATTTAGTTACATTAAAGTCATTAATTTGGGTGTTGTTTGATGTCCATTTTTAGCAGTAGTTTAAATTCTCAATGAAGTGGTCTTTTTTGGCCACTAGAACAAGTGGAAGGGAAATCAACATTTTTTTCCTAAAATTTAGGAGAAATAATTTTGAATTGATTGAAAAATATTATATGCTACATTGCACAATATAGTTGCATTAGGGGTATTTGGGGATGTTGAACTCAACTCTACAGTAAAACCAACAATCTCATCAATCCAAATTTCATTTTTCAGCAAAGATTGCCTAGTCGGATTTTGGTGATGATAAACTAGAAAAGGTTGAATTCGTAGAATTTTTAGCCTTATTCCCCATTTCTATCCCTAATTGGAGCCTTGAATAGTAAATGCAATGCATTTTAGATATGATTAAGTGGACACCCAGTTGAGAGCTTAGAGAACATAAATAGATATGCCACACTTTTGTACCAAAAAATGATTATTTCTTATTTTAGGTATGATAACAACTATTAGTAGGCCCTTAATTCTTCACATGAATGCAACCTGATTATAGTTGAAATTCTCTATGTGATTACATGAAGACCCCATTTATTGCATCTCTCAAAATAAATTATAATGATGTATTAATTTTTTTAGAAGGAACAATTTATGAGTTTTCTTCTTCTTTTTAGGTAATATATCTTGGGGGAAACCCCCAATCACTTCCCCTCATTTTGAGGATGGTACCATTCTTCATGGCATAAGGTTAGGTCAACAATAGGGATTAGAACCATTACAATGATATACTCATTATGAGCTCAACATGTCACTTATGGGAATAGACCTTGGGTGGGGAGGATAATACTCCATCCCACAACCACTTGGGATAGACCTAATTGACCATAAAACTTTGTGATATATCCCCTTATTCTTGAGAATATCTTGATGGAGGGTGGCTCAACCACAAGCCATAAGTCCTAGTCTAAGCATGCCACAAATTGGTCATTTTTCAACACATTTTCCTTCATGTTATTCTTTCTTTTGATAAAATCAGAGTTAATTGTGATCTCATAACATTTTTTTGTTCTTATTCACATAATATTGCTCCCAAAGGGAAGTACATTGCTTTTTTTTTGGCTGAGGCAGATATTGATCAACTAGAAGTATAATTGAAACCAGGAATAACTCTGCTTGGACCTGGTGATGAGATGTTATTTGATACATATGATAGATTTGTTCGTGTTAACGAGCCTTCTCTTGAAAATTTATTCATATCCACTGTAAGAGGCTGTGTTATCTTTCTGACGATGAATGCATTTACATAGATTGGATTTGCTAATGTTTTGGGCATAGAAATTCAATTGATAATAAGTGTGATTTCTTCAGAGCTATGATGCAACAACACATTTTGAGACAATAGTGAAGGATGTTCTCGCTATGTACACCCACATAACTGGAAAGGTATGGAAGAATTTGCTTACAAATTGCTTGGCCCATTCTTAATATTTTTTCTTTCCCTAGCCACATTTATTTATATTCTCATGTTTTTTGTCACCAATCCTTATTATTGATTGTTTCTTGTAGGTCTTGGACCTAACTGTTGCCCTAAGTGTTGCAAGTGAAGCCGAAAAATGATGGGTTGTATCATATCAACCCTTAGTTGGGTTACAAACTCCTCTAAGGATGCATTTTCTTTGATGATATTGTCTACATTGTGTTAGAGAAGTTCTAGTATTTGTATGTATTTGGCAATCATGTTTATAAATGAAAGTATTACAGTTGAATACTGAAAAACAAAGTAATCATAAGAAGTCCCACTACCAATATATTGTCTCTACAATTCCTCCACTAGTTCAAACAACAAAGTGAATCCTATCTGCAGCAGGCGGAATGCCCCAGAGAAATGGGACAACAATTTCCATTGTTATCTTCTCATGCAAGCCTCCTTTGCTATCGTTTTTAGTAGCTACAACTTGCTTAGAGTTCATTATCATTTATTACTTAAGTTGAATGAAAAACATTTTTTTGTGATACCTTTTTCATCCTAGTAAGAATCAAACAACTCTCTCAAGTCTCTCTATGTTGTACAATCTAAAGTTGGGTCCATGCTTTTTCCTTTCCTATTTAGTTTTGTTCTGCCTTTCATAAAGGACTCAACAAAGTAAGGAAATCTGTGGAGTGCATACTTTAAGTTATCAAATACTTTAGGTTTCCAATAATAAAGACTTAAACTTAGAAATATGCATCAAGACTGATGATTCATGCCTACATTAAATCTAGGAATATGAGGCATAATAAAACATGTCATTACCTCCTGACAACCAAATGAAACAATATCTACCTTTCAAACAATCCAGACAGAATATGGACTGCACTGTGCAGAAAAAGGGTACTTGACCAGTCAGTCTTAACAGAGGTCATAATTCCATAGGTCATAGTTGTTGGGGTCATTCCACAGGTCATAGTTCCATAGGTAACTCTAGAGGACATAGCTACATAGGTCACAATTCCTTAGGTCATAGTTCCACGGGTCATAGTTCCAGAGGTCATAGTTCCAAACAACATAGTTCGAGAGGTCATAGTTCTAGAGGTCATAGTTATGGAGGGCATAGTTCCAAAATTCATAGTTTCTGGGGTCATTCCACATGTCATAGTTCCAGAGATCGTAGCTCCAGAGGTCATAGTTCCACACGGCATAGCTCCAAAGGTCGTAGTTCCATGGGTCATAGTTCTTGGGGTCATTCCACACGTCATAGATCCAGAGGGCATAGTTACATAGGTCATAGTTCCAAAGGGTGTAGTTCCAAAGGTCGTAGTTACAGAGGTCATAGTTCCAGAGGGCGTAATTCCAGAGGTCATAGTTCTAGAGGGCGTAGTTCCATGGGTCATAGTTCCAGAAGTCATAGTTCCAGAGGGCGTAGTTCCACAAGTCATAATTCCATAGGGTGTAGTTCCATAGCTCATAGTTCCACAGGTCACAGTTCCACAGGTCATAGTTCCATAGGTCATAGTTCCAAATGTCATAGTTCCAGAGGTCATTTCTAGAGCGTGTAGTTCAAGAGGTCATTGTTCCAGAGGTCATAGTTCTAGACGGTGTAGTTCCACAGGTCAAAGTTCCAAAGGTCATAGTTCCAGAGGACATAGCTTAAGAGGTCATAGTTCCATAGGGAATAGTTACAGAGGTCACAGTTCCATAGGTCACAAATCCATAGTTCATAGTTACAAAGGTCATAGTTTCAGAGGGCATAGTTTTAGAGGTAATAGTTTCAGACGACATAGTTCTAGAGGTCATAGTTCCAGAGGGCATAGTTCCAAAGGTCACAGTTCCACAGGTCACAATTCCATAGGTCATAGTTCCAAAGGTCATAGTTAGAGAGGGCATACTTCAAGAGGTCATAGTTCCATAGGGCGTAGTCCAGAGGTCAATGTTCCAGAGGTCAGAGTTCCATAGGTCATAGTTCCAAAGTTCATAGTTCTAGAGGGCGTAGTTCTAGAGGTCATAGTTCAAGAGGTCATATTTCCATAGGGCGTAGTTCCAAAGGTCTTAGTTCCAGAGGGCATAGTTCCAGAGGGCATAGTTCCATAGGTCATAGTTCCAAAGGTCATAGTTCTAGAGGGTGTAGATCCACAGGTCATAGTTCCATAGGTCATAGTTCCAGAGGGCATAGTTCCATAGGTCATATTCCCACAAATCACAGTTCCATAGGTCACAGTTCCACGAGTCATAGTTCCAAAGTTCATAGTTCCAGAGAGCGTAGTTCCACAGGGCATAGTTCCAGAGGTCATAGTTCTAGAGGTCATAGTTCCATAGGGTGTAGTTCCAGAGGTCATAGTTCCAGAGGGCGTAGCTCCATAGGTCATAGATCCAGAGGGCGTAATTCCACAGGTCATAGTTCTAGAGGTCATATTTACATAGGGCATAGTTCCTTTGGAACTATGACCTCTGGAAATACGCCCTCTATAACTATGAAAACTAGAACAATGACCTCTGGAACTGCGCCCTCTGGAACTATGACCTTTAGAAATATGACCTGTGGAACTGTGACCTCTAGAACTAAGCTCTCTAGAACTATGACCTCTTGAACTATGTTCGGTTTCTAGAGAGGTAGTGGAGGACATTCAATGAAAGGTGGACTAGGTCCACTATATTATTAAATAAGACCCACTATGGTAGTTAGATAATAAATGGGTAGTTAGATATAATAAATGTAAGAGGACTTCTTAGAAGGTTCTAATTGTAGAAGATTCCTCCTCGAGAATGTTCTTAGGTAATGGTAGCACTATATAAAGGGTTTCAAGCAATGCAATGGGATATGAGGAGAATTATTGTATTTAGAGTGGTATCTCAATAGGAGGAAGCCCTCTCGAAGAGGAAACTGAACAGGAGAGGATCCCTTCCATAATATGATCCATTGCATGGTGTTTCCCTACCTCAAGGGTTTGATATAATAAAGTGGTGGTTTTATATATTGTTTCATAAATCTTGTGTTGTGATTGTATTCATATATCTTTAGTACTATTGTGGTATTTTGTATTCAGGTCTTTGGAACATAAAAAATTATGCCCTATGGAACTATGACCTAGGGAACTTTTACCTATGGAACTACACCCTCCAGAACTATAACCTATGGAACTATGACCTCTGGATCTACGCCCTCTAGAAATGACCTCTGGAACTATGACCTTTGGAACTATGACCTATGCAACTATGACCTGTGGAATTATGACCTGTGGAACTATGAGCTATGGAACTATGACCTCTAGAACTATGACCTGTGGAACTATGAACTGTGGAACTACGCCCTCTGAAACTATGACCTCTGGAACTATGACCTTTGGAACTACGCCTTATGGAACTATGATCTCTAAAACTTCTCCCTCTAGAACTATGACCTCTACATCTATAACCTCTGGAAATACAACCTATGGAACTATGACCTTTGGAACTATGACCCGTGGAACTATGACCCGTGGAACTAAGACTTGTGGAACTGTGATCTATGGAACTATGACCTATGGAACTACACCCTCTAGAAATATGACCTATGGAATTATGACCTGTGGAACTATGCCCTCTAGAACTATGAACTCTGGAACTATGACTTATGGAACTACACCCTCTGGAACTATGACCTTTGGAACTACGCCCTCTAGAACTATGACCTCTATAACTATGACCTCTGGAACGATGCCCTCTGGAACTATGACCTTTGGAACTATGACCTGTGGAACTGTGACCTGTGGAACTGTGACCTCTAGAACTATGCCCTATGGAACTATGTCCTCTTGAACTATGCCCTATCGAACTATGACCTTTGGAACTATGAGTTGTGGAACTATGACCTGTCTTACTACGCCCTCTAGAACTATGAGTTGTGGAACTATGACTTGTCGAACTACGCCCTATAGAACTACTCCCTACAGAACTAAGACCTATGGAAGTACCCCTATGGAAGTATGACCTTTGGAGTTACGCCCTTTGTAACTATGACCTCTGGAACTATGCCCTCTAGAACTATTACCTTTGGAACTATGACCCATGGAATTGTGACCTGAGGAACTATGACCTGTGGAGATATTGTATCTATATGACATAGGTGACAGAGCATTCACAAATAAAATATGAGATGGCAAAGTATTCTTTGGCATAATATCAACATGATAATTGGTTAATCCCATCTTTTCAGGTTCGAAGAATATATGTGGAAGATTTTTTCCAAATTTTAGGTCATCCAAATTATTAGTCAAAGACAAGTGGAAAAAGGATTGGAGACAAAAATGGTAGAAGATCAATCAACAATTGAATTTATTTCATTTCCAGATTCAAAGGGTTTACAGTAAACAAGTGACAAGGATCCGTTAACAATAGATTCCAACAACCTTCAAACATTCGTGACATATTTCAACCTTATTTAGATTTATTTTATTTTTGTGAATTTTTATGGATTTTGTTTTCAAGAAAGATAGTGATAGCTAGTAGTTTCTAATTTCTATATATTCTCAAGTTTGTAATGTATTAAGGGTTCGATACTGGGGAAAATTGTGACTTTTGTGCTTGTAATATTTTGTGAGATTTATAAAATTATCAATACAAAAGTACATAATTTTCTTACCAGAGATCCATGTGCCAATATTTCTTAGTCCCTGTTATCCTTTTTGAATGTTTATCTCTTTAATTATTCCATTTATATGTGATGTCTACTAACTACATGATTAACAAATTCCACTAAATCTAAATCAATAGATTCATTGCTGAATTTTTTGAGTAGTACAATTGATTCTATTTTTCCAAGATTTTTTGCCTAGGAAAACTAATTCTATGAATATAATAGATTCCATAGGTTATAGTTCCACATGTTATAGTTCTTAGTGTATACAATACTCATGTTTCCCTGGGCCTGTAAATATAATTATATTTTTCTAAAATACTATGGACCGAGTTATTATGTGTGGAATTTGGAAATAATGAACTTTTGTTATAGAAGGTAATGTAAATATTTATGTTATTAAATAAAATGGAAATTGTTGCACAACTGTGGAAGGTGTCGCCAATGTAGATCATGATGCATGAGAGGGAATGGTGAGGGGAACCAATAATGGTTGATATGGACCCAGACACATAAGATCTCCTCTTCTCAACAAAGAACACAATAACATAATCTAAACAGAGAAGAGAGTAATGATGCATGTGCTATAGGTAATGGCATAGAGGAACCATGCCATGTTATTCTTGAACGTGCACATGTAGTCTAACAAAAAAAGAGAAAATGAACCCCAAAAATAGGCAATTCCTAAGTTTAAGGATGCCTAGTAAGCCTAGGAAATGTTGATGATATGCAAATCGACAATATAGATCTACCTGAATGGGTAGCCTAGAGAATCACATAAATCCAACAGCTTACAGAGGATCGCGCAAGGGAAGAACCAATGTTGTTTTAGCAGCACTCCTTGATACTATACAATATTTAATATAATAATCATGAAAGGAAACTGCACATAGAGAAGGTCAACCTCAAAAATATAAAGGTGGTTTACAGATCAAGTGATGAGATGGATGTCTTGGGAGTTGAACTATCTGCCCTAATGAAACTACATGATTGAATATGAGATGTGTTTTTCAATTCGATTTATGACCAGGAGTTACAAAATATTAGATTGAAGAAGAGAATTAGTGAGCTTGAGGGTGCATTGACTCCCAAGGCACTTTTTGCAAAGCCATTCACCATATTGTCGCTAGAGCAAGCTCTTCTAAGTACTCCCGAAACCTTAAAGCCAATCACAAAAGCGCTTCAATAGTTGAATGGAGTCAGAGGCTATGTTGTTGAAAACATTAACAAAATAATGGATATAATCAGAAAAGCGTGGGAGGTCAGTGCAAGTATATGTAATATTTCAAAGAGATTTGAAAAATTTACTAAATATTTGCAAAGAGATTTGGAGCATGAATAAGCTCATTATCAAAGTGGCGTAAAATTTGTTATCAAAGAGATTTGGAGCATGATCAAATTTATTTAGTGAAATTTTTAACAGTAAGAGAAACACATGAGTACATTCAATTATGGGCCAAATTTCTCAAAACACCCTCAAAAGACTCTTGCAAACTGATCTACTGGAATAATAGAAGGCATGATAGATTGAAAACTTAACAAAGAGACATAAACTAAACCAAAGAGGAAACAAAGAAAAACCTATTGAGAATAACTCAAGGAGTTATCTTGAGTGGATTCACCATTTCTATTATGGATGAAAACTATCCTATGACTAGGGTTGGCCATTAACATAACAAAAATATGAAAATAAATACAATTTGTTTCATAAATTAGCCTACAAAAACTTCAAAATAACTATGAGTTAGTTATGAGGGACTCACCTATTTTTGATAGATTGTTGGAGATGAGCCTTCCAGGTTGTCCTCGCTCGAATATTCCTTTCTCTTGTCCAAGCTTACAGACCTTTGAAAATCAAAGCAAAACCTTCCTTGAACTATTGGTAGAAACAAAAGGAAGTGTGAAATAACTACTCTAACTAACTCTTGTCAGTTGAATTAGAACCATAAATGAATATTGAAAAGAGATCAAGTTGACACAAATAAATCAAAAGTTATGGGAGGGAAAGAAGAGAAATATTCATTTTTATTGAAATCAACATTAATATATGAAATGTATACTTGACCTCAATGTTAGCACTGTCTGTAACTGTCATCCAAATTCCTCCATCCCCGATCCATGCAGGACTACTTCACCTCCTATGCTCTTCTCTATGCAAGTATGAGGAAGATCAAGGGATATCAGGCCTAAAAAACAAGAATTAGATATGGGAACTTCGGGAAATAGGGATTTCGAGGGAGATGAGAGTCACAAATATCATAGGGATATGATGGATCTAATTGCTTGGGCTAGAAGAAAAATCTCATATAGCAACAATTATTGTAACACTCTCCTTCAATTAGGCATATTTTATACCATTTCAAGATGGTTGAGACCATTTTCCATGGGGTTTAGGGAGTTACAAAGTATTTTTCCCATAAACCTCATTTAGAAGTGTGTAATTTTCAATTATTTTTATTGTTTTAGTCATGTTTGAAGGCACTCGTGTATTTTCTGAAGGAAAAGGGAGAGTACTCACTCCTATATTGAAAATTAAGTGCGAGTGGATTGCCATGAAGGATTTTTCAACAAAGTTATGAGTGGACCCAAGTTTCCAAAGACGAATATGAAAGGGATAAAGGTCAAACAAAGGCATCTCACCTATTTTGGTGGAAAAATATGATATAACACCAACTAAGGTCAAGCAACCACTAAACAAGATATCTTCAATGTGAAAATCCACCACAGATCATCTCATATGTTCTAGTTCATCTCAAACCATCTAGGGGCTAATCATACACCAGGTACCTCAAATATCACAAAACGCCCAAAAACATGGTGTAAAAACATTCTACTAACCCTGAAAGATAACAATACTTTAAGGAAAGTGTTTACACCAGCACCCAACTTCTCCCTCAACATCTCAAACTTCCCTTTGGCTAAGGCCTTCATCAGAATGTTGACAATATATACCCTATGGAAATGTGATCAAACACTATAGCACCCCTTTGTACTCTATCTCTTAGGAAGTGATACTAGATATCAATATGCTTGGAGTAGTCATGAAAGACTAGATTCTCAGAGAGTTTGATGCAAATTTGATAAACAAAAAACACAAGTGTCAGCTTCAACTCCATATCTCCAAGATTAGCCACCAAATTGTAAAGCTATACTGACTCACAAATTGTTGAACAAGCCACTATATGCTTTTCCTTTTCTATACTTGATGAAACTATTGTTTGTTTCCTGCTAAATTGGGATATGCACCCTCATCCCAAGCATAAGCAAAAACTAGAAATTTTCTTCCAAGAATTAATTCCACCAACCCATTTTTAATCAAAACATCCATGGATTAATATCCCATGACCTCATGTATACCTAATTAAAATGATTATGTGTTTCAGATACCTAACAACATGCTTCACAACAACCTAGTGTGACTCCTGCAAAACAACCATATACTAATTCAATATTGTCAGTACATACCAAATTTCTAGCATGGTATCCACGAGATAAATCAAAGAACCAATCAACTACTTTCATAATGATGGGTCAAACAAATCAATCCCTACATATTGAGTGAGATTCATATTTGTGACATATGTGTAGCCAAGGGTTTGCAATCATGCATCTGGAATCTCTCCAAAATCTCCAAGGTGTACTTCCCTTGCCCAAGGAAAACATTTCCTATGCCTTGGAAAACCTCTAATGACCCCAAGAAAATAGTGGAGAAGACCAATGTCTTTCATGTCAAATTCACTAGACAATTTCTCTTTGCACCACACAATAAGTTTCTCCAAACTAATTGATGATCAAAATACCCACATACAAAACAAAGACAACCAAATCAGAGTCAATATACATATAATAAATATTTGGATCATAGTTCCAAAGGTCAAATTTCTAGGGGTCATAGTTATAGAGGCCATACTTCCTAGGGTCATAGTTCCAGAGGTCATTCCATAGGTCATATTTTTAGTGGGTGTAGTTCCAAAGGTTATAGTTCCACAGGTCATATTTCCTAGTGTCATAGTTCCCAGGGTCAAATTTCTAGAGGACATAGTTCCATAGATCATAGTTCCACAAGTCATAGTTATAGAGGTCATAGTTCCATAGGTCAAAGTTCCATAGGTCATATTTCCTAGGGTCAAAGTTCCAGAGGTCATATTTCATGTGGTCATAGTTCCAAAGGCCATTCCATAGGTCATAGTTCCATACGTAAAAAAACATAAGGTCATAGTTCCACATATCATATTACCAAGGGTCATAGTTCCATAGGTCAAAGTTCTAGAAGTCATAGTTCTAGAGGTCATAGTTCTTGGGGTCATAGTTCCACTGGTCATGGTTCCAGAGCTCAAAGTTCTCAAGTTAAAAGTTCCTAAGGTCAAATTTCCCAAGGTCATAATTTCAAAGGTAAAAGTTCCACGAGTCATAGTTCCATGGATCATAGTTTCTGGGATCATAGTTCCTGGGATCATAGTTCTATTAAATTTCTAGAGGGTGTAGTTCCATAGGTCATAGTTCCACAAATCATAGTTCCACAGGCCATAGTTCCACACATCATAGTTCCTGAGGTGAAATTGACCAAGGTCTAGGTTCCTGAGGTCAAATTTTTGAAGGTCATAGTTCCATAGGTCATAGTTCTTGGGGTCATAGATCCAAAGGTCATAGTTCTAGAGGTCATTCCATATGTCATAGTTCCATAGGGAATAGTTCCATAGGTCATAATTCCATAGGTCATAGTTCCTAGGATCATAGTTCCTTGGGTCAAAGTTCCATAGATCATAGTTCCACAGGTCACTGTTCTAGAGGTCAAATTTCTAAAGTTCATAGTTCCTGGGGTCAAAGTTCCAGAGGTCATAGATCACGGGTTCATAGTTCCAAAGGTCATTCACAGGTCATAGTTCTAGAGGTATAAGTTCCTGAGATCAAAGTTTACAAGGTGATAGTTCCAGAGGTAAAATTTCCACGGGTCATAGTTCCAAAGGTCATTATTTCATGGGTCATAGTTTTTGGGGTCATAGCTCGAAAGGTCATAGCTCTAGAGGTCATTGCATAGGTCATAGTTTTAGAGGTCATTCCATAGGTCATAGTTCTAGGGGGCATAGTTCCATAGGTCATAGTTCCACAAGTCATAGTTCCTCGAGTCATAGTTCATCGGGTCATAGTTCCTAGCGTCAAAGTTCCAAGGATCATAGTTCCAAAGGTCAAATTTCCAGAGGTCATAGTTCCTGGGGTTGTAGTTCTAGAGATCATTCCACAGGTTATAGTTCCAAAGGTCAAAGTTTGAGAGGTTACTAAAACATAAGGTCATATTTCCACTAATCATATTTCCAAGAGTCATAGTTCTAGAGGTCAAAGTTCCATAGGTCATAGTTCTAGAGGTCATAGTTCTATGGGTCATAGTTCCACGGGTCATAGTTCCATAGGTCAAAGTTCCCAAGGTCAAATTTCTTGAGGTCATAGTTCTTGAGGTCAAATTTCCCGAGGTCATAATTTTAGAGGTCAAAGCTCCATAGGTCATAGTTTCGGAGGTCATAGTTCCATAGGACATAGTTTTTAGTGTCATAGGTCCATAAGTCAAAGTTCCAGAGGGTGTAGTTCTATAGGTCATAGTTCCACGGGTCATAGTTCCATAAGTCATAGTTCTTGGGGTCATAGTTCCACATGTCATAGTTTTTGGGGTCATAGTTTATGGGGTCATAGTTCCATAGTTCATAGTTCCTAGGATCATAGTTCAGGAGGGCATAGTTCCAGAGGTCATAGTTCCAAGGGTTATATATCTAAAGATCATAGTTCCAAAGGTCAAAGTTACCTAGGTTTAAGTTCTTGAGGTCATATTTCCTGAGGTATAATTTCGCAAGGTCATAGCTCTAGAGTTCAAAGTTGCATAGGTCATAGTTCTAGAGGTCATAGTGAACCCAAGAACTATGACTTTTGGAACTATGACTTGTGGAAATTTGATCTCTATAACTATGACCCCAAGAAATCTAACCTATGGAACTATGACCCTTGGAAATATGATCTGTCGAACTATGACCTGTAGAACTATGACCTGTGTAAATTTAACCTCTCTAGAACTATGACCTTGGGAACTGATACAGATTTACGAGTGGAACAAAATGAATAACATATTGAATACAATAACACAGAGATAATAACATATATCCAATGAACAATAACTTATATTGAATAAATGAAATAGGTTGAAACTGTAAAACTCCAGAGCTGAAACAACTTGCTCAAATGGTGGTAGTTATCTCTGAGAAGAGATGTCGATGCTATGCGCATCCGTATGAGAAGAATTATTACAATGAGACTTCAAATTCCTTTTTAACATTTTTCATGAATTCCAAAACCCTATACATCCAAAAACCTAACCCTAGGAGGTCAAACGCCAAAAGTTATGCGGGCCCTGATGGGTAAGTTGGTACCTCAACATCTCGGGGTCGTAACTTTTGCATACAACCTCTGTTTTAGGCGTGTTATAGCCTATTGGAAAGGTATTTTTGAGAAATAAACATTACGTCGTCAATATTTGACTCCACCTATTCCAACTAGTTCTTATTGACATTTTTTGGTTCAACACATTCTTCTATACTTATTTGTAATTTTCATTTCTACAATTACGGGGTTGTCTGAATACGTAGACATCTTCCAAGTGGAGATTGGTGGCCACCAACATCCACCTGGATCAAGAAATTTGACCCCAGTAACTTTGACCTATGGAATGGCCTATGGTAATGTCTAAGGTTTTCTCCCCTTTTCCTCTAAGAATTTTCATTGATTTTGATCATATAATTTCCTAGGGATAGAGCAAGGCATGTTAGTTTCTTTGTTTTTTATATTTATATGTGAAAGGAGTGTGCAACATAAATATCCATCCATTAATAAGAAATTAGCATGGACCTATGCAACAATCCATCATACATTGAGCAAAACATGTAAGATAACCATACTTATAAATTTAGCAACATAGTTACACCTTAGAAACATAAGAAATGGTCAACATCCATCATTTTTATCATATTCCTTTAACATCTATCTTTGTGAATTACAATTTAAATTCAAATTAAATGAGAACACCATGTGACATTAAATGAAAACACCACCCATTCACATTAAATGACCTCGAGAACTATAACCTCTGAAACTATGACCTTAAGTAATTTTCCCTTAGGAATATTGACCTCGAGAACTATGACCTCGAGAGATTTGACCTCAAGAAATTTGACCTCAGGAACTTTGATCTCAGAAACTTTGACATCAAGAAATTTGATCTCAATAATTTTGACCTCAAGAACTATGACCTAAGGAACTTTGAACTTAGGAACTACGAGCTTAGGAACTTTGACCTCAACAGCTATGACCCGAGACCTTTGAACTCAACATCTATGACTTCAGGAAATTTGACATTAAGAACTCTGACTATAATAACTATGACCTCAGGAACTTTAACTTCAAGAAATATGACCTATGGAACTTTGAACAGAGGAACTTTGACCTAAAAAACTATGACCTCAAGAACTTTGACCTCAAGAACTATAACCTCAAAAACTTTGACCTAAGGAACTATGAATTAAGGAACTATGACCTTTAGAACTTTGACCTCGGGAACTATAACCTCAAGAACCATAACCTTAGGAACTTTGACCTCATGAACAATGAACTTAGGAAATTTTTCCTTACGAACTATGACCTCAGGAAATATGACCATAAACTTATTTCAAATCAACAAGACATATATTATTACAAAATTAAAAACTACGAACAATATAGATGGCTAAAAATCAAACATGTAATTTACACAAGTGTTGGACATATGAAAAATTCATTAATATTCATAAGATGAAGCTCAAGTACATTCCGCACAAGGTTAAAGTCTTTCTTTAGAAAGTAATTACCCAAAATCCCCTCATATATGTGATTTGCCATGCTTGGATCATTGTAGTGATCCCTGGATATATCCCCTTGAGCTATCCTGCATGATCAATCTTTAGTTCAAATTTTGATCCAACAAGGTAGTGTCTCCAAACCTTCAAGGCATATACGATGGCTAATAACTCCAAATCGTGCATCACGTAGTTCTCCTCATGCCTTCTCAGTTTCCTCGAAATGTAAGCAATCACTCGTCCATCTTGCATAAAGATTTTGCCTAAGCCTTCCTTGGATGTGTCTGTGCATACCAAGAAGTCCACGTCCATGTCAAGGACCGTTAGTATTCGCGCTGTTGTTAAAAACTCCTTAAGCCTCTGAAATGCTTCCGTGCATTTCTCAATCCAAACAAACTTCTTGTTTTTCTTCTGCAATTTTGTGATCGGATTTGCTATCTTCGAAAATACCTCGACAAGCCATCGATAGTATCCTGCTAAACCCATAAAGCTACACACTTCCATGAAACTCGTTGGCACAGGCCATTCCATAATCGCCTTGACCTTTGTTGGATCCATGACGATACCTTCACCGGAGATGACATGCCCTAAGTAGTGAATCATCGATTGATAAAAAGAGCATTTGAACAATTTCCCATACAATTTGTGCTCTCGCAGACACTATAGTACCAAGCGCAAGTGCTCTTCATGCTCCTCCCTCATATGAGAGTAAATCAAAATATTGTCAATGAACACTTGGACGAACTTGTCCAAGTACTCGCGAAACACCCCATTCATCAAACTCATAAATACCCTTGGGGCATTTGTCAGTCCAAATGGTAAAACAGTAAACTCGCAATGTCCAAACCTCATCTTAAAGGTGGTCTTAGGGATGTCTTCCTCCTTGATCCGCAACTGGTGATACCCTGATCACAAATCGATCTTGGAGAACACCATCGCACCCTTCATTTGATCGAACAGATCATCAATTCTCGGCAAGGGATATTGATTATTGATCGTAGCCTTGTTCAATTGATGGTAGTCAATGCAAAGCCTCCACGATTCATCCTTCTTTCGTATGAAAATAACAGGTGCACCCCACGGTGACACAATAGGACGTATCAGTCCCAGTTCTAGCAACTCCTTCAATTGTATTTTCAACTCTTGCAACTCCGGGGTCGACATCCGATAAGGCGTTCTAGCTATCGATTTGGTCCCCGGTTTCAGGTCTATGGTAAACTCCAATTCTCTTTCTGGCGGCATCCCAGGTAACTCCTCTGGAAATATGTCCGCAAACTCCTTCACCACTGGAAGGTGTTCTATAACTTCCGCTACTCCCTTCTCGTTTAGTGCAAGGATCGCATAAATATTGCACCCCTTGTGCATACTCTTTCGTAACTGTAAGAAAGAAATGAACCTTAGGGAAACTCCCTAGTTTCGTCCTACAATCACACGTCTTTGTCCCTCGTTATCGACCAAGCTCAACCATTTTTTCTTACAGTTGAGTATCGCCTCATGCGATTCCAACCAATCCATACTAATCAGGATGTCATAAGATCCTAATATCATGATGTACAAGATGTCCCTCATGACAAACTCTCCCAGGTTAAGGGCACAACCCATAACCTTTCCTTCAACCTTCTGTTTGGCTCCCAAAGCCATCTCTACAAAGCTAAACTCGTCCTATTCGACTGCCTTTACCTTAATCCTTTTTAGCACTGCACCAAAAATGAGACTCTCGGTAGCACCAGGATCAAGCAAAATACTAAGGGCCTGGTCAGTGACAGTACCTATCGTCTAGAGCACAGTCGACTGATGCTCTGCCTGGCGGTTATTCACCACTGCATGAATCCGATGGGCCTTGCCCATGTCTCCCACTGTAGTGGGTCCTACTGATCCAGATGCTATGGTCTTCTCCACAGGGTAGTCACGCTGGTAGTGTGCCTCCCCACACGTCCAACACCCCTTCTTTGGCCCAGTAGTCTTGGTACCTGAAGTAGAAGATGACATCCCACCGGCTTGAAACCTTGGTCTGTTCTGCTGAATAGGCCTAAGCTGTTGTTGCTACGGGCAACGCTGCTCCTAATGTTGGGGTCCACGGTAAGGTGTTTGCTACTGAGGCATTGGTCGCCGAGGTGTAGTAAAAGTGGATTGCCTCTGGAAGCCATGATATCCCCATGTATGTATCGCTAGTGTCTGGTGTTGCTAGGTTCCAGCTAAAACCTGCCCTGCTGGTCTCGCTGGAGTCCTAGTATGACCCCCACTGATAAGCTCCTCCTCTGCTATGAGGGCCTTTTGGATGACATTGTGCAAGGTTTGAGGCATCAAAATCCTAACCTTTGCACGTAGGATTCCATTAAGGCCGAATACGAACATGTTGACCTTGAACTTCTCTGTGTTAAGGTGCAGAGCATACTGGAGAAGATCCATAAAATAGGCCTCGTACTTGGGAACCGTACGACCTCCCTGTCGTAAGGCATTGAACTCATTGAGATGACGCTCAATGAATTCCTCTGAAAGGTACCTCTCTCGGAACCATTACTTGAACAGTTCCCATGACACATCTTCGATGACCATGTTCAACTGTGGTAGGAGCGTCTTTCGCCATAGTAGAGCACTCCTCTTTAGTTGAAAGACCTCCATGCGGACCATCATTTTGGAGGTATAATCGCGAAGTGCAAATCACATCACCATGTCCTCCAACCATGCCTCGGCGGCTGCACCCCGGGCACCAAAGAACTCAGGAAATTTGACCTTCTCGAGTTCATGGTGAATGCTACCAGTAACGATCGGTGTGCACGGTGGAACCTCAGCATGTGTCAGTGCTCTCGCCTCATCTCTATCCAAACGACTGATCAGTGCCTCGGAAATGCACTGGAAGGCTCTCATCATTCCAACTACATCGCCAACTACTATCTGCTCCTACCCGAGAACCTGCTCGTCTCACTGGGGGTTAGACCCCTCAGGTGTGGATGCTACTAGAGGCGTCGTGCCTCCTCCCCTATCACCCCATCGTCTTCCTCCACGGCATCCTCTAACCATGATTACCTGCACGCACACAATCAACTCTATTAGCAACATTATAATCAAATCATGTTAGCGAAAGCCGTAGCGATCCCAAGTCGCGGGTTGAACCTCCTCGTTGGGACGACGAACCTCATATAATAAGTAAATTTTTTTATTTTTTATTTTTTGTGTGCACGCGTGTACAAGGGAAATAAACACATTCGACTCTGCGTCGCCACCCGACGACGAACAAGACGTAAACCACGATGAACACAACATGATGACCTAAGATGCACATCAAGTAAATACATGCATTTAACGACGATCAATCGAAAAATAAGTAAGACTGACTACCCACCCGTCCTACCCTGCAATGGTTAGGACCTCCAAGACACATAAGAAACACTCAAGCCCAGGTTCCCATCGATTTTAACCATTTAAGGTCTCAGGGCTGGCGATTGTTCTGAGGAACATGGAGGTGTCTACATCCCACCCGACACAAGCAAACCAAGCAATAAAATGTTTACAACCAAGAACAACAATGACTAAAGAGTGACCACATCCTCTACGAATGGCGCAAGTCAGAAGGATTCCGACAACAACCAACCGTGATTAAGACAAGGCATTATCTACGACTCAATTAGCATTAATTACAGATCCATTTACTCCATTGAATTTCCATTAGTTGACAAGTTACCCAACCCAACCTTAAAATAATGTAAATTAACTAATTGCAAAATCCCCATTCACTAAATCGTAATAATTTAAGGTATTTAGTTCAAGGACCTTATATTTTAGATGTCATCAATGCCCATAAAATTACAATAACATTGCAATAAAATAACCATGGCATTACTTTTTTAAATTACAAAAACATTGCAAATAAAATAACAATGATCTTACATTTCATATGTTATCAACACTAACATTGCATTTTATTTATATTCCAAGAACATTACATTTACATATTTCAAAACAATATATTACAATGACCTTACATTACAATACATTTCACCTAAAATAACAATGATCTTACTTTTCATATGTTATCAGCACTAACATTGCATTTTATTATATTGCAAGAACAATATAATTACATATTCCAATTAACATCAATTCACATATGAACTAACACGTTTAGATTATTCATAATTACAACTTTTTAAAATTTATAATTCAACATTGTTTATCCACATTAATCAATATCATCATGATGGTCTTTTAACTCAACGAGTCTTAAATAAATCAATAGATATAACTAGATGAACCATTTAACATCAACATCATTTCCATAACTAAACTAGCCATTCTAAATTGATAATTAATACAACTCTTAAATTTGGCATCCGACATTACCTATCGACATTAATCAATATCTATTTTAAGCATAGTGCATATGAACTAATCCCGAAACCGTTTATAATCGATCATGCATATCCAACTGTCAACATAAAGGATGTTTTGTTCGCTGTCGAGCCAACCCTCCGTCCAGTTCTATGGTGGGTAAGGGTCTAAGGCGGTGTCCGAGATCAATGGGATGAGGTTCGCTGCCAACCCAACCATTACCATAACTAACACCAGACCACCACGCGTAAGTCAGTCCATATGAAAGAAGTCCGGGAAGGGCGGGGGGGCATTATTAGAGAAA
>JZKD02S1800538.1:413116-428375 GCA_000966675.3 Picea glauca
GAAATAGAGGGTGGGAGGAGGGGGGCATTATTAGAGAAATTATAATATTATAATTTCTCTAATAATGCCCCTCCCTCCTCCCACCATCTATTTCTCTAATAATGCCCACCGCCTCCCACCCTCTAGCCAGAGGGGGAGCCATTATTAGAGAAATTATAATAGTATAATTTCTCTAATAATGCCCCCCCCCATTGCCACCCTCTATTTCTCTAATATAGAGGGTGAGGAGGCGGGGGCATTATTAGAGAAATAGAAGGTGAGGGGATGACATTATTAGAGAAATTATAATAGGGTGGGAGGGGGGAGGGACATTGTTAGAAAAATTATAATATTATAATTTCTCTAATAATGGCCACCACCTCCCACCCTCTATTTCTCTAATAATAGCATCCCCTCCCACCCTCTATGGTGGGTGGGGGTGCGACATATATTGGAGGAAATGTAAACCCACCCCCACCCTCATATTAGAGAGGGTTGGGGTGCAACATATATTGAAGGAAATGTATTCAATCCAATAATGAATTATATAACAAGTAAAGTTATGACAATTGGAAGAAAATGCAATGTCAAAGGAATCATGATCAGTTTTCACCCTACCTTTAACTTTTCAATACATGGAACCATTTTTGTGGCTGTAAAGCATGGAGAAAGAATGCCCATTTTGTTGTTCGGTGACACATTCAATGTGAAATAATAGGGAAACCGCCCAAAATTTATCATCATCATAACCACAACCTCTTGTCATTGAAGCTCTACTACTCAGTAATGTATACAGGCAGTGCATGAAGGTGCCAGTTCATAGCAGCCCATAAGCAACAGTCTCATAGTCAGTCAGAGTTTATGGGAATTAGGAAATGAATCGAGTTTACTATTGAAAAATGCGAGTTCGGGAACCCAGATAGATAATATGCCTACGAACCCGTCCCAACACAACTGTTTCTTTCTACGCACGATCCCAGGACTGGTGGTTATTCTATGCAACTGAAAGGACTGACTCTAAGGGCGCGGACTCAACATAGATAGTCCCGTGCGCACATCCGCATCCAGAAAGAAAGGATTACCTTACCTCGATCGCTATGGTTTCACGCCAGTAACACTCACATCAGGAGCGGGTACTTAGTGATGAACGGGAAATGAACGGGTTCCATAAGCGGGTTCTATAAACTCATATATAACTACATAACCACAATGTTTGTTGCAGGTAAAAACAATATCTATATCCAATATATCAGAAAAATCCAAGATCCATATCACATATAGCAAACAAAAAAATCAAAATATATATCACATATACCATGGATTTATAAAATCCAAGATCCATATCACATATAGCAAACAAAAAAATCAAAATATATATCACATATACCATGGATTTATAAATCCAAGATCCATATCACATATAGCAAACAAAAAAATCAAGATATATATCACATATACGATGGATTTATAAGCAGAGATGTAGAAAAATGAATGCAGGTTTATTGTGAATAATGGAAAGAGTGTATAGAATATAGAACTGTACATACCATATAACAAATCAATCTAATTCGCTCGCTATTTGTCTATTACTCTGTGTCTGTTAAATGGGTTTAATAATGAATCTGAATATCAACAAAAGAAGAAAAATGGGTTTAATAATGAATCTGAATATCAACAAAAGAAGAAAAAGAAATATTATACTACTAGTAATGATAACGATAATACTTGTACTTTATGTATGAACAAATCCAACAGCCAAACCCATGGTTAGATCTGGCTGTAGGCTGTTTCTAAATTGTCTCTGCTAAATCTAAAGAAAATAAATACAAAATTAAACCAAATGCACCACGAAGTGAAGGAGTACAGTGCATTGTGCAGTTGTTGAGTCTGAGCTACTCATAGAAAGAACACCCCAACGAATGTCGATGCCCAAACGGCGACTAAAGCACCGGATGTCCTTGCAGGAGGGTGAAACTGATGGAGTGACGCTTGGTGGGCTGGTGGTGGGTGTGGCGACAGGCTGAATTTAGCGACGGTTGGGGAGGGGACGAGAAGAATACTGTTGTCATTCGAACATTTGTCATTCGAACATGAGAAGAAAAAACTTAGAAGCTGCAAAAATTGGATAAGACGAAGAAATCTTCTTTGCAAAATCAAATTTGGAATGGGCGTAGGGGCTCGGGGAAAATCAAATTTGAAATAGATTTGGATAAGAAGAAGAAATCTAAATAAAATTTGGAATGGGTGCTGCGGGCTCGGAGGGAAAAATCAAATTTGAAATGGACGCAGGAGGAAAAAAGAATGGTTATGGTACTATTAATATGCGCGTCCCACGTCGACCTGCCCACGTCAACGTTTCAAATTTCGAGGGTTGTGCGGATGACGGTGGTGCTAACGCCGTTTATATCACGCCCCGTTAACAAGAAGAAGTAGACTACCCGTCGGCCAAAAATTGTAGTGGACGAAATTCCAAATCGGACGAGGGTCGTCACCGGAAGGATGGACGAAAAACGGTGACCGGAAAAGGTGCATTTTGTTTGCCATCGCGGCTATATGTTTTATAGCTGAAAAGAATGTAGCTGAAATCGCGGCTATATGTTTTATGGTTTTATTTTCTTTTGTATGCCATAGAGTTTGTTTCGATACCCAGAGAATTATGGCAATCTTTATCAGGTCCTGTTATACAATCTCCATGCTTGTAGTTCTTGGTTATGTTTTACTTTCCATTGGGACTCAATATCCCACCAGAACATTCACCGCCCTTAACCAGGCCTGCGACGGGAAAAAATACTCCGCGGGCAGTGAATTCAAGAGAAATTTGAGGAGGGTTTTCTACTATTTGGCCAGCAATGGATCTAATTTTGGGGTCTATACCTTTCAATATGGAAGAATTCCCAACAGGGTTTTTGGGCTCCTACAGTGTCGGGGCGATACCACCCCCGCAGATTGCGTAAACTACTCACATAACGCTGGGATAGAAATCCGCGAAACATGCCCTAAAGCAACAGTGGCCATCGTCTGGTACGATCAATGCTTCCTCCGATACCAGAGCAAGAACTTCATTCTTGGTATCACTTCTGAAAGCTATGTGGGTTTTATATGTGACAACCTTGTTGCGCCGAATCCAGAAGCCTATATGAGTGCCATTAAAGATCTTATGAAGAAGCCTATGTGCTTTTGGCGAGCAACATGAATCATATACATTTTAACGGCCTTTTGTATCCAATGGTTTAGTTTGGCTCTCCCTCCTAAATATAAGTCTTATTTTAATCTAAATTTTTTAAATCCTGCACACAGCCAAAGAATGTAATAAATGAGGAGCAACACGAATAATATACCTCTTAATGACCTCTTGTATCCAATGGTTTGGTTTCGGTCTGCATGTAAAATCTGAGTTTCTTATTTTAATATAATCTTTTTAAATCCTCCATCCAACCAAGGAATGCAATCAACACTAATTGGGGAAAACAAAATCGTGACACAAGGGTTGACAGTTGGAAGATCGCCCCGGAAACACTAAATTTGACTGTAAATCAAATAGAAGGCCAAACATAATTTTATGTATACTGTGTATTAATTTTCTTATATACTGTGTAAGACCATGATGTTTAATTGTGTTAGAAACTAGCACAGTCGTTAACTTGAGGTTGAGAATGTCTAAAAGTATTTGTTGAGAATGCGTATCCTCAATATAAAACGTTATGAAAGGTTTGGTTGCATTAGGTTGATAAATGGAACGTGGCAATTACATATCCTTACAATAATTTTTTAATGTGATTAGGTAAATGTTAAAAAGTAAACATGTTAACGGATGCCTTGATAAATGCAAGAAAGTTATAAACAATAAATCTGACCCATTAATTTTGGAGGATGACTTAGAATATGCCAGCATCTTCAATGCATAGCCATCAGATTAGGATTTAAAGTTAAGGTTAAAAGATCATTAATTATGCCCATTGTCAATAGATGTACGCCTTTTGGCATAACAAACGTGAGTACGTGGTCATTCCAAACGAGGAGCAAACCTAAAAAATTCACTATTGAAATCTTATCAGTATATGTAAAATGAAGGCACAATATATTGATAATAATCGCATATATTTAAATGAGAAAAATGAATTTTCTAGATTATAGGAGTTTCTAGTTAGAATCCCATAGAATCCCATAAAATCAAGAATCCACTCTCATAAGCACGAATGGCACATTGCATTAATAGAAGATTTAAATATAACTCATATTGTGTAATACCATGTTGTTTAATTGTGTTAGAAACAAACGTGAGTACGTGGTCATGAACTTTCTGGTTACTATCCCATAAAACCAAAAATCCAGTCTCATAAGCACCAATGGCACATTGCATGAATCGAAGATTTAAATATAACCCATAATGCCCACTCAATGGTGTGAAATTAATGTAAGAGTTTTTAGTTGCTTGATACCTGGTTGCTAATAAGTTTATATAAAAGTATATTATATTTTTACATATTAATATGCTATATTATTAATAAACTTACTATATTTTAAGGAAAAAAAGTGGTGTGATAAAGAATTAGAGGGAAAAAAAAATTAAGGTATTATAAAGATGTAATCAACCCTAATCTAGAAGATCAAAATTATCTATATGTTTTACCAAGTGTAAATAAAAAAATAAGCATTGCTAAGATGAGAACAAATTCTCACGAGCTCCATAGTGAAACTGGGCATTGGTCGATTCCTAAAACGCCATGGGATGAAAGAGTGTGTCACCTTTGTGACACTAAGAAGGTTGAAGATGAAAAACACTTTCTCTTAGATTGTCCAGCCTATACTCATATTAGATCTCATTTTCAAAATATTGATCACACTACCAACCTTCCTAACCTCTTAACTCAACAAAAGTATGGTGATCTTGGAAGGCTTCTCTTAATGCTTTTAGAGCACAAAAACAAAATTCTAAAGAATCACAAGTAATCACTTACCCTCTTAAGGTCCGATAGACCAATTAGGTCTTAGTAAACGTTAATCATCATCATCGTCAATATAAAACATTATTATTAAATATTATTACTTTACCTATTAATATAAATTTAATATTAAGTTTATATTAAATAATGTATTAAAATAACTTTAATAATATTTAATAATAAGTTTATATTAATTTTAGTAAAATTTAATAATAATATTTAGTAATGCTCTAAACAATAATGTATTTTATTAATGCATTATTACTTTATTTAATATAGTTTTTTTAATAATTTAATACATTAAAAGAGTTTTAGTAATATTTAATAATAATGTTTTATATCAATAATATAATAATATTAATTTTATATTAATAAGTTTTGTTGGATAATAAATTTATATTAATAAAAAGTTTATCATAACAATATACTTCTAATACTCTAAACATTTTATTAATAAAAAAATAATATAATATAATAATCATTATTATCGGAACAATACCATGTTAATGCCCTATAAATTAATGTATTAATGTATTATCACATTATTCTTTAGGTCGGTAGGTTTAGGGCTAGGGTTATTGCATTAGAATGTATTAGTAATGTATTGATGTATTACTACATTTATGTAATAAAGTTTTATTAAAGTATTAATACTTTAATAATCTATTATTACTTTATGTAATAGTGTTTTATCAATGTATTAATAGTTAAGGTATTGTTAATAGTTAGTGATAAGGGAAAAATTTTGTTTGGGTATTACTAACATATCAATAGTTAGGGTATTAATAATAATTAGTTACAAAGGAAAAAATGTTATAATTGTTAAAGTATTAATAATTTATTAATAGTTAGGGTATTAATAGTTAGGGCCTTAATAGTTAATGTTTAGTGTATTAATAGTTAATAGTTAGGGTAATAATATTTAATGTATTAATATTTAGGGTGTTAACAATGTATTAATAGATAGTGACAAAGGAAAACAAAAAATTAGATTATTTTTTAAAAAATTGGCCAAAACTTCCTTTACGTAATGTGTCGAACATAAACCAACCTTGTCATGTCATGAACAAAACCCGACGTTGCAATCTGACGAAAAAACATGGACGGTGCAACATGACAAACATAGTTATGTTGCAATGTGACGAACATAATACAGTTACAATCTGACAAACATAACAATGTCGCAATGTGTTAAACATTTTCCCGTCATCGCAATGAGACGAACATAGCTCCACCATAATAATGTCACAACATAAACATATTTTCGCAATGTGATGAACATAGCCTTGTCGTTGCAATGTGATGAACATAGCCTCGTCGTCACAATGTGATGCAAATTTCTCATCTTCATAATGTGACAAACATTTCCAAATGTCTCTATGTGACGAACATAACCCAATGTCGCAATGTGATGTACACAACCCAATGTCGCAATGTGACATTCATATCCCAACATTGCAATCATAGGACCATTTCCTAGGACGATAATCAACCTTTCCTTCCCAAAGTCAACCAAGGTCTACCAAAGTTACCGAGGGTCATGGTCAACCATGGTCATTGTCAATTAATGTAATAATGTATTGATACTTTAATAATGTATTACAGGTGTTGCAATGTGATGAACATAGCCATGTCGTCACAATGTGATGAACTTAAATGGTTGTCTCAATGTGATGAATATATCCCTGTCGTCGCAATGCGACAAACATATCCTCGCTTTGCAATGTGATGCATATATCATAACGTCGCATTATGACATACATTTTAAAATGTCACAATGGGAAAGACTCTACCAATGGTCACAATACGATATACACAACCCAATGTGGGAATGTGACAAACATAGACCAACATTGCAATAAGACGAACATTTTTTGATGTCACAATGTGACGAACATAACCCACTATCGAACTATGAAAAACATATTCCAATGTCATAATGTGACCAACAAAAACCCTTCGTAATAATTTGATGACCATAACGTTACGATGTGATCTTATGAACAAAAGTTGATGTTGCAATGTGATCTTACAACCAAAACATTATCAACATTGCAATGTAGTAGAGCCATAGTAAACTATGGTTAAACACAATCAACATGGCCCACCATAATGAGATCCACATGGTCAATGAAGGTAAACCATGGGCATGGTTGACCATTAAAAACCTAGTCAACCATGGTCATGGTCAACCATAGTCAACCTTTCCTTCCAAAAATCAACTAAGGTCTACCAAAGTTAACCATGGTCATGGTCATTGTCCACTAATGTATTAATGTATTAATACTTTAATAATGTATTATTAATCTATTCCTTCTTTAATAATGTATTTTGAAGGTATTAATACTTTAATAATGTATTTATTAATGTATTATTACTTTAATAATGTATTAATAGTTTAGAAATGTATTAATTAATTAATACATTACTTTATCAATGTATTAATTAATTAATATATTACATTATTAATATACCAATTTATTAATACATTATATTATGCATTAATGTAAATTAATACTTTAATTTATACATTACATTTATGTATTAATACATTAGTAATATATTGTTACTTTATTGATGTATTATTTTATTATTGTTTTAATGTCATTCATAGTCATGACCACAAGAAACCATGATATATTTATTAAGGTATTAATTAGTTAATAATGTATTTATTAATATATCAATCAATTAGTCTCTATACTTTAATGCATGCATTAATTAAGGCATTTAATGTATTTATTGTATTATTAATGCATTACTTTATTATTGTATTAATAATTTAACAATGTATTAATTAATAATGTATTAATGTAATAATTAATTAGTACAATACATTATTATTATATTAATCAATTAATAAATTAATAGGATACATTCTACACTAATGTAAATCAATACTTTAATTTATACATTAATATAATACATTAATGTATTACATTATTACATTATTATTATATATGACATTAATGTAATAATTAATTAATATATTAATGGTTGCCTCCTCATGGTCTCGTCATGGCATGTCGACCGTCTACTAGCAACAACCACTTTATAAAAGTGGTTGATATGCATCGATCGACGTCGTTTTTTCACTTTTCTAAATTAATGGCGTCAATTGACATATATCAACCACTTTTATAAAGTGGTTGTTGCTAGTTCTTGTAACCAAAAGGATAAATAAATGGTGTAATCGTTGGCTTTCATTGGGTGGGAGATACATTCTTATTAAATCTGTTTTGGAGGGACAATCAGTCTACTGGATGTCATTGGAATCTATTCCACGATTAGTGCTAGCAAAAATCAGAAGACTGATGTTCCATTTCCTTTGGAATGGACAAAAAGACACTCAAAACTTCCACCTGTGGAGATGGAATGTCCTCTCCCAACTAAAAAAAAATGGTGGTTGGGGTTTAAGAAACCTTCTCTTCTTCAACAAGGCACTGACAGCTAGCACTCTTTGGAGAGTGCTCACTCATGAGGGCATCTGGTAGAGCATTCTAAAGGACAAATATTTTCCAAATTTATCTTTGATAAACTAGTTTAGATTGGCGGAACACAAGACCAAAGGTGCGTCCAAAATATGGACTAGATTAGTCCGATCGATACACATCATTAAACAGTGGCTGAGCTAGGTGCCTGGCACTAGTCAGCGTTTCAAAATCGGCAAAGAAAACATCGTAGGTATGGGGGAAACTGCACTCCTCTCCGATGAAACGATTGCATGCCTGCATAAAAAAAATGTAATAGTATTAGCGAATGCAACGACCGATTCAAATCCTATTACATTGATGGAATCGTGGCTCGATGGCATAGTTTTGGGGAAGAAGAATTCTCAAAAGGAAGAATGGGACAATTTTTTCTTTCAATTAAATGTTGTTGGGGTTTCTCTACAAGGCAACGAAGACAATCTTTTATGGACAAGAGGAGATGCATCCAACATCATTTTAGTTAAAAACATTTATAAATCTATTCTTTCAACAATTAATCTCCCGACGCAAACAGGATGGAATCTATCATTTTGGAAGTGGAATGTCCAATTAAATATGAAACTCTTTATCTCAATGGTTTTAGAAAATAAAATTCTGACCTCGGAGATGTTAAAGAGGAAAGGCTTGCAGGGACCGGGTATTTGCATGATCTACAAGAATAACAATGAAGACTGCGATCATTTATTTGTTAAGTATCCTTTCGCCAAGACTATTTGGGCCAGAGAGACTACCTACCTTAGTGTTAAAAACCGGTGGGAGGGAGAAAACTTCAATTTGGTTTTTACTTCCTGGGTTCTAGATAAAATTGTGCCCACAAATTTGGCAGTTTTGGTACACTAGTTTATCTGGATCGAAAGGAACCAACCATTATTCGAAGATAATAAACCATCCATTGGGGCTGTAAATCGTAGTTTTATTGGGGCATACAACGCTCGTGCACATTAACATAAATTATTTTCCAGGTACAAGAGACCTCTCATACATTCAGAGGATTTCACTGTCGCTTTCTTTGATGGGGCATCGATCAGAGGAAGAACAATTTGTGGTGCGAGGGGAGTGATAATATAGCCTGATTGGGAAGTAATCATATGGTTTATCAACTGCGGGAGGGGTACAAATACCAAAGAGAAATTGTTTGGTGTCTGGGTGACAGTTACGCTTGCAAAACTATGGGATATCAATAGACTAAATCTTTTGGGTGATTCTAAAGTCATAATAGATTGGATGAACCAAAAAACTAATCTACATGCTACTGAAATTGAAGGTCGGATGCGCAGGACAAGATCGATCACCACAAATTTCCAAGAAATAAAGTTCACACACATATTTCAGGAACACAATAAAGAGGCAGATTCCCTTTCCACACAAGGATTGTTGGAACAAAAAGGAATACTAATTGTTTTCTCAATGATTGATGGGAGGACAAGTCCTATGTCTCAGATTAATCTGTTTTGAATGCCTTTTTTGTCTTTTTCTTATTAATCATCCCTTGATTGCGGAGTGTGCTATATAATCCTTGGTATTGATATGGAATACTATTAGTTTTATATCCAGGTTGAACTAGAGGGAGACTTGGAGTCCCCGGATATATGAAAGAACTTTTAGTTTGACTTTTTTGTCGGATTGTAAATTTGTTTTTTCAGTGGAGATATCCTTTGGGAAGCTTCTTGCAGATGTAAATGAATTTTTATTAATACAAAAATTCGAGCGAAATTTCATTTGGAAAAAATTTGTACTCATAAGGTGATTCAGTATGGAGATTGTCATTGGGGAGGTCAAGAAACGTTAGTTCTACAATGTAACATCCCACTCTTGTGCACACTGTGCGAACTTATTCTTTGAGGACACTTGCTTGCAAGTGATCCAAATTATTATATTAATGGTCGTTGATTATGATTATGAGGCATTATGAATTGATGACATGTTATTTTTGATGTATTGACATAGACAAGTTCTATTGACTCAGTCTTCCTAAGTATGCAGGATTTTGGACCTCGAGGATGTCGAGGCATCGATGGAATTCCTTGGACTCTGGATCGAGTCAAACAATGGACTATTGGGGTTTGATTGTTGTATATATGACATTTGTGCATTTTATTAGATGATATGATTGTGGATATATTTATGACATGATTCCTTGATGATGCAGGCTGAGAATAGCTTGCCGACCAGACTCACATGTGGAGTAGAGGGGTCACACACGACTACCAAAAACGTTGAGGGAGAGGTGTGGAAAACAACCCTGCCACAACCTACTAGTACTCCCACCATCGCTTGAACTATAGGTTAATGATTACCTAGTTCGAGAAGACCCACGATGCCATGAGGGTTGACTACAACAGTCACTCATGATGATTCTAAGGGGCGCAAAATAAGGTAGGGGCCTTATTGCTTAGAATCCCTTAGTCTCTCACAAGATCACCTGGCGGAGTATTGACTCCAGGGGTTTTTTATGTTTACCAAGTCAGTCAAGAGGCGAGTGGCACCCTTGGAGCACGTAGTGCATCCTGAAGGGTACATCGTGCAAGAAAAATGGAAAGAGGCAAGTGGCACCCTTGGAGCACGTAGTGCGTCTTGAAGGGCACATCACGCAAGGGAAACAGAATGAGGCGAGTGGCACCCTTGGAGCACCTAGTGCATCCTGAAGGTCACGTCGCATTGTTAATTAGTAAATGGATAAACCTCGATGGCCTTAGGATGAATAATGTGATAATAAAGATTTAAAACATTTCCCGTAGTAAAATTCCGCCCAACCTAGGAAAATAAAGTCTAGGTCTAAGTGATACTTGTGATAATTTTTTTTATCTATTTATATAAAAATAAAAATAAAAAAATAATAATGATAACCATCATTAATCATGTGACGAGAAGGGGGTAAGTAATTCATTTAATTTATAAAAATATTTTGGGGGATAAAATTTAAGAAGGGAAAATAATTGTTTTCTCACTTATGCTAATTAAAATTTATCAATTAAAAAAGAAAAAGGGAAAAAGTTAATTTTCTACACCTGCCAATTTGAGTTTTAAATGAAAAGGGAAAGAAGGAAATTTAAAAGAATTAGGAAAATAAGAAAAAATGGGAAACATAAAAAGAAAGGGGAAACACAAGGTATCTAGCATTTAAAAATTTTCTAAATTAAGCTCAACTAGTAAATTAGTAAGGGTGAAAGTCATTAAAACTTGTAAGGGAATATGGGCACACCTAGGAGGGATCCTAGGAGTTCTTTTAGGTGGGTGAGGGAAATAGGAGTTATTAATTAATTAATGAAATTAATTTATGGTGCAATGAAGGGGATGGATTGCACATGTACGGGGACAATTATTATGAATTAAATTATTGAACAATAAATTAAAAGGGATTTTGGGAAATTAAATGACTTAGAAAATCTATATAAAGGAGGGAGGAGGATGATGATGGAGTTCTTCTGTTATGCGTAACGTTACGCTGCATAATTTTAGACTTGACTAACTTAGCTTGTGTGAGTTGGGATTCCCAACTCGGTGAGGAGTGTTGAAATAATGTAGTTGCAAAGTGTATTATTATTATTACTGATATATTATTCCTAGGATCAATCCCAATTATGGATTGATCATGTCGATTATTGTAATAGGACCAAATCCCCTTTGGCGGATTGGTCAACGGACAATTATAATAGGAAGAATAAGAAGTCGTCCCCAACAGATATTAAAGAGGCCCGGAATTACAATAAAGATGGGTTTACCCACCCAGTTTGAGAAGTCGGCCCTGCCAGTGAAGAGACACTTCACACGTGTCAGACTTGTATAAATAAAGAGGCCAATGCCTCACTTAGATACAACACACTTGCTCATTTTTGAGAGACAAGTTTCAGATTTTAAGTTGTAGAAGAGAGAGAGAGAGTGTCGCATCTTTTGGAGAGGACTTTCTATTTTAGCTAGAGTTATCTCTTGGCATTGTATTGGCAATCTATAATAAGGAAGTTTTGCTGGGTTTTCTTCCCCTAGACGGTTTCCCAGGATAAATGTTGTGTCTCTTGTGATTGTGTATTTCTCAATAATCTTGCTCTTATGTTGTTGTTATCTATTGAAATGCAAAGAACTATAATAATGGCATAAACATTAACATGGTATCAGAGCCAAGCTGAAGGAAGCATCTTTCGCAAGAGAAAAACATCATTGTTGTCGTACATGCAAATTAGGGTTTTTCAAAAGTGAGCTTTTCAGCCCTAAGACCATCTAGAAAAGTGTACCCTCCCCTCAGGATCAATTTGGCATCATCAACACACCTTTTCAGTGGCTGGATCTCCTGGAAAGTGAAACCCTGATTTCACAAAAGTACCAAAAAACCAGAAAACTAGAGAACCAGAAGTACCAATAGTATCCGAGTATAAGAGGTACTAGAAAACCAAAAGCACCAGTTTATAAATCCACAAATCAAATGTGGAAGGGTAAAAGTTGGATTTTCTCAAATCCAAGCACACCAGGCTACTCGCCTCAGCTAAGCGCACCTCTTGGTAAGTTCAAAATTTGATTTTGAGGATTTTCATTTTTCAGTCATTTTCCTAGCTCTAGGTAAAAGACATTTGCAAGCACGAAGCTTGTTGAAAAACTGGAAGGCATAGACAACTTTCATGCCTGGAAGTACAGTATTGGCCTGATCCTTGTAGAGAATGACCTAGCAAGATTCATCAAAGCAGAAGTGTCGGAACCCAAAGATGTCATAGAGAAAGAAAAGCATCAAAAGGACTCAATTAGAGCTCAAAGAATCATTGCAAACTCAATCAAAGACCACCTAATTCCTTATGTGTCTTCCAAGAACACTCTAAAAGAGATCTTTGATTCTCTAAGAAAACTATACAAAGGAAAGAACATCAAGCAAAAGATGAATCTAAGATCTCAATTGAAGAATACAAGAATACAGAAAGGAGAAACAATCCAAGAATATTTCTCTAGAATCTCAGAGTTTAAAGAACAGTTAAAAGCAATTGGAGACACCATAGATGAATACGAAATCATAATGATGACCCTAAATGGTCTCACAAGACCTTGGGATGCATTCATTCAAATGATATGTGCCAGATCGGGGAAGTTGCAGTTTGATATTCTATGGGAAGAATGCATCCAAGAAGAAACAAGGGTAGCTAACGGTGAAGTGCTACTAGCAAGAGATGATGATCAAGCCCTAGCTACTCACACCAAAAGAGGAAGGAATAAACCCTACTTCCAAAAGGAGACTCATAAAGAGCCTCAACCACCAAACAGATTCAATAATAAAGAATCTCATCCAAGGAGATTTCAGAAGAAAGGACAACGCAAAGAAAGAGACTACTCATCTATACAATGCTATCATTGTGATAAGATGGGACACATGGTGAATTCTTGTCCATTCAAACGAGAAGAATACAAGAGGAAACATAAGAGGAACCATGCCCACATAGTCGAAGATAAAGAGCCACCTACAAAGATGATAAGAGAAAAAATCAAAGACCATGTCTTGATCTCATCCCTCTCAGGATCGGTAACACCTGGAGAGGACACGTGGCTCATTGATAGTGGTGCATCAAAGCACATGAAAGGTAAGAGAGACACCCTTTCTTGTATTTCAGAAAAGAAGTTTTTTCAGAAAGTGACACTTGGACATAATTACCAATATTCCATCAAGGGAGTGGGAGAATCAAACTACAAGCTAGTTTCAGAAAACTCAATAAAGATGAAGGGAGTACTCTATGTACCAGGCTTTAAGAAGAACTTACTCTCTAGTTCAGCATTAGACAAGAAAGGCTATAGATTTTCCTTCATAGATGGAGAAGTTATTATGTGGGCTAGAGGAGAAACCATAAATGAAGCAATCATCATTGGAAATGAAGAAAATGGTTTATATAAGCTAAAGGGTCACTTAGAGACTGCCATGACCCATGCCATTGAAAACTCATGCGAACTTTGGCATAAAATATTATCTCACATCAACTACAAGGCACTACCATACATATGAAAAGTTTTCACAGGTTTACCAGAACTCAAGGTTAATCAGGAAGGCATATGCAATGGATGTGCACAAGGGAAGAATATCAAGAACCCTTTTCCAAAAAGGGACAACAAAGCAGAAGGAGTCCTAGAACACATTCATTTGTACGTGTGTGGCCCAATGCCATCATCCTCCATTAGTGGGTATGTATACTATGCATCATTCATTGATGATTATTCTAGTAAGACCTGGATATATTTTTTGAAATCTAAAGATGAAGTATTCAACAAGTTCAAGGAATTCAAAGCCTTGGTAGAGAATTTTTCTGAAAGGAATATTAAGATACTCAAGTCAGATAACGGAGGAGAATACACCTCAAAAGAGTTCGTGAACTTCTGCAGAGATGTTGGAATCAAGAGGGAACTCACTAATCCCTATGATCCTCAATAGAACGGTGTAGCTGAAAGGAAGAACAAAATGATTATGGAAGTTGTTGTTACCCATGATTTTGGTCATCATGATGATGTATTGATGATGGTATACTTAGGCTCTTCATAAGAACTTTCTCCTAAGAAAAGTTACTTTCTTCTCTTTCCAGAAATCTCATGTTCGAAGAAGGTTCGCAGGCTGCTAGTATATTTTCCTGCGAGAATACCTGATTCTTGCAGGCTACCTTAAGCCAGGGTGCGAGAAGTTCTCACTGTGTTGAACTGCTAGGGTGTGAACTCTTCTTAAAGCAAGAAAAAATATGAATTCTCGATGCTTCTAGAAGAGAATCTTCTAGAAAGATGAGATGGCATTCGAATGGTTATCCTAGTACTAGATTCCCTGATATTTTGGGATCATTCTTATCCAAGTAACTAATTCATTCTCTCCTATATATTGAGGGAATTCTCATGGAA
>JZKD02S1800538.1:428425-486544 GCA_000966675.3 Picea glauca
ATTCTCTCCTATATATTGAGGGAATTCTCATGGAAAAGGTTAAGCAAGATTCATTGGAGAATTGGTGAAAGAATTGTGTGAAGGACTGAAGATACAAAAGCGTGGAGACTCCAGGAAGGTCATCCAAAGGAGTTGATCTTCTTCATGCAAAGAGTGAGCAAGTGTGTGTGTCGGAGCCAAGGGCCATCGAAAGGAAGTTTGCGACATCAAGGCTCAGGTTGTAATATTTACTTTTCATTAATATGATACAGTATCATGTCCCTTTCCCATAAATCTATTTTCACTTTATTGTATAATTCCTTGATCATATACATAGATTGACTGTTGAATAGATTGTGCTTTCTTCACTTTCGTTGATTTGTGTTGTCTTGGTCTTGGCTGCACGAGAGAACTGGAGCGAAGTGGGAGCAACAAAGACCATAGGAAGTGATAATAAGGTATGTTACTTGTTCTTGTCTCCTAGTTAATTCAATGGTTAGAATCTAGGGAAAGAGTCATGTTATGTCTTGCTTTGTTCTAGATTCAGGTGGATCTAGGGAGATCGATTAGTATCTGCACCTACGGATTTATCCAATAACAAAATTGGTGACTCCACTGTGGATCAATCCCATTTTATTTGTGGCTTTTTGTGTTTTCCTGTGGCCATTTGCTCTGGTTTCCCTTTGCTCTTGTCCTGTCAATCTCTGAGTCTTCAGGATATCCTGATAGACCCTCTGGGTCCAGAGGTATTTTTCAATTTTGCTTCATTTTTCAAATTTTTTATTATGTTCAGGAATTCTTGCACTGTACTTCATTCAAGCCTACGAGAATAGGTAGAGTTTGCACTCCGCCTTTAGGTTTTATACCTAGGTTATTGCACCCTACTCAAGGGTCACCTGCAAGAATCAGTGATTCTCGCACTGTGTAATATTGCCTGCTTATGAACACAATTTTGAAAAAGTTTGGATTTGAGTTTTGGTATTTTCAACTACCCAGATTAGTTTGATTGCCTCATAAGAGTTTCTTGAACCATTGATTGATATATTTATTGTATTTGTTTGTGTGCATGAACAATCTTAGGATTACAAGGCTTTTCTTGTCATTTGTGTCTTGACTTTCGTTTCTTGACTTTTCTTGGCAAAACCATTCTCTCTGACTTTTGAATCTGAGTGTGTTTGATTAGTTAAGAACCAGTGATTGGTTGAAATTTGAGTGCTTGGTTTTTTCTCATTTTCTTATTGGTTTGAAAGATCATTTTCTTTTGCATTTGAAAAGACTACATTGGTTTGCTCTTTATTTTTGTTTTCATTGAAAAAGTTGATTGGGTTTGTCATTGCTTGTTCATTTGGTTTTTGATTTTTTGTACTCTCGTTGTCATAGTGTGGGTCCTTTTTGAAAAGTGAACAAAAAGTTTTTCTTTCAAAAAATTCTTTTCGTTTTCAAAAACATTGAAAATCAAATTATTGAGATTGTTGAAATATTGAAAAAGAAACATAGAGAATTTTCATTTGATAAGTGATTGTTTACATTTGCATTTTAAAGGAAATTTTGCATTATAGCTCAAGGTTGATCTGGAAAACTTTTTCACTCTCCCATACATAGGATTCATTGAACGAAAAGTGATACATTTCATTCTCATCCTTGCATTTTTTGGTCAGAGTCATACAACATAATTTTCGCTTTCATTTCCTTTGAGTAAACAACAACTCTTAAAAACATTGGGTAATCATAAAATTTATCTAGTAACTCTTTTCTAGGGCTCTATTACACCAACATTTATCTACGCTAGCACTTTGGAATAGGAAGAGAGATACACTCTCCAAAGCTCAAAACACACAATAGTATCTTGTGTTAGGGAGTGTTAAATTTCATTTGCAACATCCTGTCCTGGGAAACCCTTCTAACACAAGGGTCAAACACTAGGTCACATTGATATTGGTAGAGTTACTCACCCTGCTTTGTCGATATCAGTGTAGAGATTGCACATATTATGGGGATCACTCAGAGGTATACCCACAATGATGAGTGGAAGCCTTTTGAGTTGATTTCGGGCTAGATACCCTACCCTTGCGTGTGGATCAGACTGTCGACTGTCCCCCCAGGCTTGTTTATTATTGGTGGTGACCTTAGTGGCCTATCTCTCTAGGTTCTTACCCAAGGTGACTTTGGAGGGGAAAGTCTTCACGGTACCTGGAATTGACGTTGACCAAACTCACTCGGGCTCCTTGGGTGTATACCCATGATTATGTGTGGGAGCTTGCACTAGGGTTTAAGTTCGTTAAGTAGGTCGTCAGCGTAACTTTTCCACCCTAGCCCAACCCCTTCTCGTCTCGTTGTTACAATGTTGGATTTCATCACCAACCAGTGGCTTCAAAATTAGAAGGTCTTGTTTGTTTCGTGTTGCTTTCTAGATTTTGTTTACTAGCGCATGTAGTTTGTTTCTCAGAGTTGACCATAGGATTTTCTTCGTGAAGTTTGTCATTCATTTACAATAGCTCCTCCACGTCGTTCACGTAGAATGCAGGGTTTATCTCCAGAGCATCTAGAAGGTTCACAACCCTTTCCCACAAGCACACCTGGAGGCTCTCCTCAATAGAGTGAAGTCCCAGTCATCACCACGCCACAAGTGGAACGAACTGACTCTCTAGAACGTTTTTGCATTACAAATACTCGAGAGGACTTTTGACTTCACAGTGATTCTCAGCGTCCTTTTAGACGACTGAATTCTTCCGCAGAATTAGTTGTTACCTCTTTTGGATCACCAGTTGGACCATTTCCAGGCATAGAAGGCCAAGATCCTTTTTGGTGTACAGGTGTTTTCCGACGTGACCTTTTTGGTCCAGGTTCACCTTTGATTTCCGAAATCAATCCACCTATGATTTTCGAAATCTCTAATCTACAGACAGTATCGTTGACTACTGCTTATCACTTTACTGTCCCTGCTGAAATGGCCCATCTTGTAGCTACTACGAGTGTTCCGACTGGGTTACCTGCGGTTAGTCTTGCTCCCATCAATACCATGCGTTGAATGCTTCCATTGCTACTCCTGCACAAACACCATCAGGCTCTCCTAGTGGTCCTTCTTCTTCTGGGCACTTTCTTCCCAGTTTTGTTCCGACACTCCCTCAATTTTATTTTGGAGGACCTTCTTCGTCTTCTACTGGCAATCCTAATCCTAGTGGCGTTATTCCGTCATTCACTCAGACTTATCAGCCTCCAGTTGGTGGACAAACTCAGCCAGGTAGTATAACTCAACCCCCTCTTAGTTGGAAAAATCCAATTGGAACACCACCTTCGATGGGCAGACCAATCACGCCTTATGCGAAAAACATACCTCCATCTTGGCCCAGTATTGGAATCAGTTGATCCAAAATCCTCCTCAATCGACTGGGGGGAAACAGTTTCCAGCTGCGTCCATAACACCCCCTAGCTTGGGCCAACCATATCCAGGATCATTTAATCCCATTTGGGAGTCGAATCCTCAAACTCAAGTTTATGTTCTGGGGTATAATCCGATGAGCTACTATCCTGTCCAACCACCACCGAATATGCCTAGATCTTCACATTATATGCAGACTGCTTATGGTCCTACTAGTTTACTGACAGGGCTTCCTCCCCAAAGCCACTAGTACCCGTAGGTGAATCGACAGTTACCTTTTCTCGCCACTTTAAATCTTCTGGATTTGTCAAGGATTTTAAATGATCCTATTCGTCACTCTCCCCAATGGCCTGTTATTCCTGCCAAGCTTCCATCAGACATTCCTAAATTCGACGGTAAAGTTGGAGAGGACCCGAACAATAACGTTATGACTTTTCACCCATGGTGTTTGTCCAACTCATTGATGGATGACTCTATTCGTTTACATCTTTTTCAACGAACCCTTACCGGTTCTGCTACGAAGTGGTATATTGAATTGTCGTGAGGTTTCTTCTCTGATTTTAACACCCTAGCTATGTCTTTCCTTATGCATTACCAGTTATCGATCCGTTATGACATGGGCACTAAGATTTTGACTTCCTTCAAACAAAATAAAGGCACTCATATATCTGATCATATTCATGAGTGGTGAAGGAGACGATGTCTCATTAAACTTGAGCTCCCTGATCAGTTACTGGCAGAATGGTTTACAAAATCATTTGTCAATGAAATTGATAAGGAAATTTCCATGGGTGGCGTTGTCACGGAAGAGCAGGCTATAAGTAGTGCTCAATATCTTGACCTTGTTTATTCAAAAACGGGAACACTTTATGATTTACTACCTGAATTACCTCGTCCTAATGCTTCCAGCACTTCGACTACTCCAGCTACCTCGCATGCAGCTGACGGTGTGATTAGTACTGCCCAAGCCCAATCACATTATGTTTCAAGCACAAACCCTAAGTCTGCTTCTTCTAATGTTCAAAATGCTCCGTCTCCTGCGATTCCCCCCAGTAAAACTTCTGATGTAAATGCAGTTCAATCTACCCCAGCCGGTAAAAACAAATCTAAAAAGGGGAGAGGCAAGAATAAGGAGGGAAAAAATAATACTCAAGCAGAGCAACCTAAAACTTCTCCTGTTGATGACCGAGATAAGTGTAAACCCCGATACCCTTTCCTTATCTGTGGTGCTGATCACTACACGAAGGATTGTCCACGACATGCCGAGGTCACTGCGTTCCTTCAGGGATCTCCGAAACCACCTACACCAGCTATCTTGTCACAACCCTTCCCGTCTCAACAACAGGCTCAATTGGTCATTCATGATCAACCATCTAATTCTACTACATCATACGTTTTGATTTGTACTGGTGATTCTAAGAAGAACAACGTTGCACTCACGACTCGCGCCAAAGATTATTCTCCATCTAAGGAGAAGGTTGAAGATTTACCTCTTTCTTTCGTACAACCCTCTCCAGCGACTCCACCTACCAACCGTCCTCTTCATCTCGAACGACCGAGCCTCTACACAGTTCTGCGACCCCCCCCTAAGGGTGTCATTCGTAAATCATCTTTCAATCCTCATGCTCGTGCGGCCCAGAACTACATCATTATGAATATTTGGCCCAAGCCCCTTCTGCGATGTCAGCCCTTGAATTCCTTCAAACTTGTCCCGCACAACGGAAGACACTATTGAAAGTTATTGGTGGAATTGACCCAATGGATACAAATTTAATAGTCTTTGACTTGGATGATCACATTCCAAGGTTACCCCCTCAACTCGCATTCCAGATACAAGTTGTTCTTTCTGAAAAGAACATTTGCTGAACTGTTATCAACGAGGGTGCCTCGATGTGTGTAATGTCTTTTGCTTGTTGGAAAGCCATTGGTTCTCCTTCCTTGAACGAATCACAAAACACTCTTAAATCCTTTAATGGCTCTATTTTTAAGCCCTACGGTGTTCTTCCTTCGTTGTCGATCACGCTAGAAGGTAAAATGGTCCAAGTTGAAGTGGAAGTCTTTGACGCTCCCCTTGATTATAATCTTTTGCTTGGTCGTAGCTGAATTGATTCCATGCACGTTGTTGTGTCGACCCTCTTCTGTGTAGTATGTTTCCCTCATCAAGGAAAGGTTGTTACCGTCGACAAACTCGCCTTCTTTAATTCCGATACTTGTACTGGAAATGTCCCATTTATTTATAAAACCCCGCTAGGTTATGAGAATGTCGGTGTAGGCCTTTTAAAGGACTCCTCGTTAACGGGTACTTTCCCCATTCCACCGCCTGATGTTCCACGCTCGTCAGTTTCTTCTATCAACATGATCTCCACCATGCCTCATGAACCTCCTGTATCTCACGACCCTTAGATTGTCCCTGACCCTGGAGATCATCTTCGCTTCGGCGACGCCATGTCGTTAATTCGATTGAATCCACCTATCAAGCCATTCAATCGGCAACACCTTCTACTCCCTCTCTTGATGAGTTGTCTCCTGATCCTTTTCATGTCATTTTTCCCACTGATGAGATGATCATGTCCGTCATGGAGGACACCCCTTGGGACGATGGGAATCATCGTTCCATTCTCTTTCTGGAACAACACACTCTTGAGAACTACCAACAGATTTCAACTTTGTCGACCATTGTTGTCATCTCGATGGTTCCCACGACTACACACGATGTGTTTGCTGAAGGGAACTTAAGTAATATCTCACCCACGATTCCCATTAACATATCCGTTAAACCTGTAATTATCGAAAATGTCCATATTGGAGCTTCATGTTCCCCGGATGAAATCATCACCTATACGTCTCTTTTCAAAGAATTTCATGACATCTTCACCTGGAGCTATGAAGAGATGCCCGGTATCGACCCTGCAATTGTTGTACATGAGATAAATACATACCCTGGCGCTAAACCTGTTCGACAAGGCCTTCATCCAGTTCACCCACGTAAAGCAGCTGCTATAAAGCTCGAAGTTGAGAAACATCTGAAAGCCGACTTTATTTATCGGGTGGCTCTTACAGACTAGGTTTCCAATCCTGTCCCGATTGACAAAAGTGGAGGCAATATTCGTGTTTGTGTTGATTATAGGGATATGAATAAATATTTTCCAAAGGACAACTTTCCTACCCCTTTGGTCAATCAGATTGTCGATGACTGCGCCAGAAGTGAAATATTCTCTCTCATGGATGGTTTCTCCGGCTATAATCAAATTAACATTGCTCCCGAGAATCAACATAAGACTACTTTTATTTGTCCTTGGGGTACTTTTTCCTATCAGAAACTTCCTTTCGGTCTTAAGAACGCTGGTGCAACGTTTCAACGTGATATGTGTTATGCTTTTCATAATATTAAGCACATCGTTCAACCCTATTTGGACAATTTACCCTCTCATTCTATGCACAGAGTCAATCACCCTACCCACCTCCAAGCCATTTTCGTTTATTGTTGGTTCTACTGTATATGCTTAAATCCACATAAGTGTGTTTTCTGTGTAGAATCCAACCATCTTCTAGGTTTTATCGTTTCACATCAAGGGATTCGGGTGGATCCTATTAAGGTTGAGGCGATCCTTAATCTCCCTCCTCCTTCTACACTTCGCCAGTTGCAAAGTTTGCAGGGGAAAGAAAACTTTCTTCATCGTTTTATCCCTAATTACGCCAAGATAACTCGTGGTTTTACGTGGCTATTAGAAAAGGAAACAGAGTTCGTCTAGGATACCATTGCCAACAACGCTTTTGAAGCTTTGAAGTTGTCCCTAACACAAGCTCTGCTTCTCTTTCCTCTCAATTACAGTTGTGATTATTTCATTTATCTTGCTGCCTCGGAGTACACTATTGGCATGGTTCTCGTCTAAGAGGATGATGCACACGACGAACATGTTATTTACTACTTGAGTCGAAGTCTCACATCAACAGAAATCAAGTATCAACATGTTGAAAAAGTGGCCTTGGCTACCGTTCAAGCCGTCCAAAGCTTCCGGCACTATATCCTCTCACGAAAAACTATGGTCATTTCTCATTGCAACCCTATGCAACACATTTTGACACGTCAATTGCTTGGGGGAAATACTCAAAATGGATCGTAATACTCTAGGAGTTTGACTTGGAATTTGATCGTGCCAAGTCTAAGAAGTCCTTAGTTTTTGCTGAGTTGATATGCGATTTTCCTCATTCTGCAACGGAAACTGTAGCAGTTGATTCATTACCCGATGAATCTTTTTTCCTTATTATCACTGATGATATTTGGTATGGGGATACCATTATATATCTCCAAACCCAGACTTTTCTGCCTACTTTGTATAGTACTGACTGACGTCGCATTCGCTATCAAGCTCTTCAATACATTATCCTCGGGGATACTCTTTACTGTCGGGGGATTGACTCTGTTTTTCGACGTTGTCTAACATTCGATGAAGCCAAGAAATATATGAATGAATGTCATTTTGGAGCATGTGGTGGTCATATGTCTGGGTATGCTACTGCGCAGAAGATCTTATGTGCAGGGTATTTTTGGCCTTCTTTGTTTCACGACTACATTATTGTCGTTCAGAAATGCCATGCCTGCCAAACCTACAACCAGAAAACTCGGTCACATCCTGCTCCTCTTCATCCTGTGGTCTCATTTGGTCCCTTTGTGAAATGGGGCATCGATTTCATGACATGTCACCCTCACTCAGCCGGGGGGCATGCTTACATCATTGTAGCTGTTGATTACTTTACGAAATGGGTCGAGGTGATGCCGACATTTGACAACACTGGAAAGACTGCAACCTTGTTTCTTTTTAACCATGTCATAGCTTGTTTTGGTGTTCCCCAAGCTATCGTCACTGATCATGGTAGCCACTTTAGGAATTTTATGATGTCTGAACTTACGGAAAAGTTGGGTCTTCGCCATGATAGCTCAACGCCCTATTATCCATAAGCTAATGGCTAGGTCGAAGCGATCAACAAAGTTCTCATAACTATGCTTCGACAGATGATAGGAATCCATAAAACAAGTTGGCACACAATGTTGTTTTCAGCATTGTGGGCGTACCGGACATCTATTATGTCCGCTACTGGGTTTACACCTTTTCGGTTAGTCTATGGTGTGGAAGCCATTCTCCCTATAGAATGCGAGATACCCTCTCTGAAAATAGTTGTTGAAATCCTACCAAACACTTCTGTTGAAGAAGAACGTCTATTGTATCTAATGCGATTAGATGAAACTCGATGTAATGCCACCCTAGTAATAGAAGCCCAAAAAAAGCATGTTAAGGTCCAATATGACAAGCATGTCAAGCCTCGTGTTTTTTATGAAGGTGATCTTGTTCTTCTCTATGAACAGGATCGAGATTTGTTAGGAGCTGGGAAATTCGAACCCATGTGGCGAGGTCCTTATATCGTTCTCCGAGTTTTGGAAAAAGGAGCATATGAGTTGGTAGATTACGATGGTATCCCTTTCAGTGAACCCAAGAATGGGCTGTACTTGAAGAAGTACTATGCCTAAATCATTTGTGCACAAGTACTTGTATTTTTAATGTATCATACCTTTTGTGTGTTACTATAGTTTTTTCTTGTCGTTATTTAGTCTTTGCCCTTATGTGACGTTGTGCTTGATTTTTAGATGTCGGAGTCTTCGCTACCCTATATTGGATTCACTGATGGAGCTAGCCATAGTACTCATAACCTTGCTTCTGTTGCGTGGACAATTTACGCCCCTACAAATGAACTTGTCTCCTTACGAGGTGTGTGTCTCGACCATGCAACCAACAACATTGCAGAGTATAGTGTCGTTATTGAATTATTGGTTGATGTTATCTCACTCGAAATTCGTCACTTGGTTGTGCGTCTCAATTCACAGCTTATAGTACTATAGTTAAGTAATGTTTATACCATTCAAAGTCCTACTTTATTATGGGTGTATTTGTGAATTCGCCTCTTGGAGCGTTATTTTGATTACATTGAATATCAACATATTCCTAGATGTCTAAATACATTAACAGATACATTGGCTAATTATGTATTGGATAGACATTTGAATCATTTATAAATCAATCACATCAAAAATTCACACGATATAAGGTAAACCGGTAGAAGCGATCTATATATATAACGATCAAAAGAGTTTTTTACAAAAAGTTTGTCCCATGACCAAAATGTCAAAATTTGAAGCTCATAGCTTCTACAAAGTGATATCATGGATGACGTTCACGGTAACACATGACTGCCCTAGCAACCCTACGGAGTAGTCGACTCATAGATGCTGATACCTCTATAGTATGACACTAATCGCGTCGTGGAACCTCTTCCAGAGTCATGTCTGGAATGTCTGCAGTCAGGCCTTCTAGATTCTATTCCACCACTTGGTAATCCTTAGCATACTATTGTGCTACTGCTACCTCTCCTCGCCGCTAGATGGGAGAAGTGCCAGGAGGTCTGTAAGTTCCAACATCTGTGTTATCAACAAACGATTTTGTATTAGTTTTTGGACGAACATATAAAACAAAAGAATTTAAATACGATAAAAATTCACAAAAACATTTGAAAAGGAAAAATGTGTGTACTTCTTACCAAGGTCCCCCCACTGAGCATCCTCTAGAAATACCAAATCCGGATCTCCTCAGAAATCCAGCCCAGCATAAGCATAGTCATCAACCATCAACATATGTGGTTGAAGCTAGTCAAAGAAAGTATCATCATATTTGATGATCGGTCCTGCTACGTGTCGAGCCATGAGCTGACACCATATCAGCATCCGTGGATCCCTGGGAGCCGATAAATTCCACTCCACCTGTAGCCTCAGTAATGGGACCCGCTCAAGGAAGAAGGATACCAACAAAGGTCTGTACTCGAATTGCTTCAGGTCACCTCACCTACATTTGGTCAATTGCTTTTTAATACTGCGAAGAACAACATCTGCCCAGTTGAACACTCGAGGCTTAGTACACTCAATAACATACTCGAATTAGCTCTGTAACTCCATGTGAGGAGCAGAACTCCCAGCCATCCAAACTATAGTGAAAAGGATAGTATGGAGGATTAAGTCTCGTACCCCCCAGATAGCCACTTTTCCTTTCTTTCTCTCAGCCTCGGGAATGCAGTGTAAATTGCAGTACTCACTCATCTTTAGCCCACCACCTCTACTACTTGTCAGGCTCACATAGTACCCCCACCATGACAAACTAGTCAAAAAGTAAATGTCCTCAATGTCGAAGGACAACGTATGGACCTCCACATGAAACACCTGCTGATCAGGGTCCCACATACGAACCAGGTACTCTAATAGTCTGGCTTGGGCACTCATGCCCTGGTTGCGAAAGTACTTCAAGAGCCCACAGTCTCTCAAAGCAGCTATGGTAGGTGGATGATTTTTGGCCATTGCATTGTCCTCTTCATGTTCCCTTTCGCACCACTCAAGAACCATGTTGATGGCCAATTATCTACATTAGGAACACAATAAGAGGATTAACAACTTTTTTCATGCTTTGGATCTTTTTCATTGGGTAAAAATTAAAAAAAAAAAATTGGGCTTTGCGATTCTCGCAGGTGCCCTGTGTGCACAGTGCGAGAACCTCGTAGGTGGATTTAGGCTCACCTGTGAGAATGAATCATTATCGCAGGCCCCATATAACCTTCCTGCGAGAATGGAAGCGTGCATGTAGGGCTTTGAAAATCAACCTAAAAATGAAAATTTTAACCAGTGAAATTACAAAATTAAACCATGAAAGTGTTAAGGACGAAGAGCCTACCTAACTGTCGTAGACGGCTCGCTGAATGGTCTCTCATAGCTCCCGCAATCTGATGCCAAACTTGGAGGGTAAAAGAGGGGTTTTTTGAGCTCAATAGTGGAAATGTAAAAATGATGTGGTAAAAAGAGTATTTACTCCTTTTATTTACTTTTACTATATCATTTTGGTTTTTTATGATTATTTATCGATTAAACCCTAATCCCTAATATCATGTTGAGTGTAACTCTTGCAGGCGTGATGACTTTGATGATCAAATACAGAGATACGGACATGTTTTTTTTTTGTTATCGTGTGTTTTTTATCATTTTTTATGGTTTTTATATAAAAACCATATGCGTGGTCTTTGTCCATTCTTGCGCTTGTAAATACATGAGAACATGATCGAGCGTACTTTTATCACTTTTTCGGGCTCAACAAGGTTATACGAAAAAGGAACCCCCCTGGAGTCCTCTTTAAGCTCTTTTCAGACTCACATGAAAAGATCGTCAAGTGACCTTGCTATTTTCACACTTGATAAAGTATTTGAAGTAAGCATCTGGTGAGAGATAATTTATCTCTTTTTCGGTCTCATTCAAACTATTTTACGAAAAAGGAACTGAGAGAGTTCTCTTTTAAGTGTTTTTCCAAACTCTATAATCTTGAAAAACCTTCGAGTTTTCTATCTCTGGACTCGTTAAACAAACATTGACAGACCCATGATGGGACCGAACCACTCCTTATTAGGGTTCGTTAAACATACTCCGAGGGACTCATCCGAAGGATGAGATTACATCAACAAGCATATGTTATCCTCCTCAAGATTGCGTAAAAATAAAGAGGTACTCTCCAAAAATGGTGGGGGAAAATTTGGGAAAGGGATATGTTTTCATCTTCGTATTAATTGGTAGTAAGTGTCGCTCTTGAACATGACACCCCCTATTCATCATTTGAAGCCGGTTTAGGAAATCCATTTGTCTCTCATTTGATTTATTACAAGGCCATTCCCTATGTCATCTTTGAGTCAATGTTGCCAAATCATTGTTCGTGTCGTTCATATGTTCAAGAGAAGTCCGTCTGAAACCTATATTGAGTTGGCCATCTGCAGTTATCCATTCTCTCTGTGTTGGCCTTCCTTATGTCCAATCCAATTCATGTCATACTTTGTTTCACCTTCAAAATATGTTACTCATTTTGTGTCATTGATGAGGGATATATCAAGGCCCTCCTGTGATGAGTTTTGTTCCATCGACTTCAGCTCATTATCCAGAATCAAGACTTAGAAATTATTTGGTACCTTGGAGCTTGTATGCCTCAATGGAAGGTTTCCTCGCTTTCGACAGTGGGTTTACATCATTGACCTCTGATCGAAAGATTCTATCGGATGTTCGACTTCAACTCATTCATTCACATTTGATGGATTGTACTACAGTACCTTGGGAGTCATTGACATCAATGGTGATTTCCCTCATGCTTGTTAACGGTTTCATCAATGACTAGTAATCAAGTGGTTTCTGCCATGTTCGACTTCAACACATGTAATCACATGGTTAGATTTGTACTTTGGGCAATGAGATTGAAGACCCTGGATATCATATCTTTGATCCAGGTTGTGATGGAGTATGTATAATTTGCGACACATAGATCCACTGTGTATGTCTCGTGGCTATGTCATCTTGATTTGAAATTTCTCGCATAGATCCACAGTGTATTCCGGTGGATATGCTTGACAGCATGGATCCACAGTGTATGATTGGTAGCCATGACCCATGTCTATAATGTCATCAGTCTGTGATCTGAGTATCAGAATGCCTATCTCATAATCGATATATATGATATTCTGCAGATGCTTGGTTGTTCCCAGGTTTCCGATTAGGTGTGCTCCTAGTTTCCGACACACACATGTAGCTTACAAAGTCTATCGGCTATCACTGGTTCCAACCTCATACTTTGGGGGGCATTTTTTTACCCATGATTTTGGTCATCATGATGATGTATTGATGATGGTATACTCAGGCTCTTCATAAGAACTTTCTACTGAGAAAAGTTACTTTCTTCTCTTTCCAAAAATCTCATTTTTGAAGAAGGTTCGCAGGCTGCTAGTATATTTTCCTGCGAGAATGCCTGATTCTAAAAGATTTCCTTAATCCAGGGTGCGAGAAGTTTCCACTATGTTGAACTGCTAGGGTGAGAACTCTTCTTAAAGAAAGGAAAAAGATGAATTCTCGATGCTTCTAGAAGGGAATCTTCTAGAAAGATGAGATGGCATTCGAATGGTTATCCTAGTACTGGATTCCCTGATATTTTAGGATCATTCTTATCCAAGTAACTAATTCATTCTCTCCTATATATTGAGGGAATTTTCATGGAAAACGTTAAGCAAGATTCAATGGAGAATTGGTGAAAGAATTGTGTGAAGGACTGAAGCTACAACAGCTTGGAGACTCCAGCAAGTTTAACCAAAGGAGTTGATCTTTTTCATGCAAAGAGTGAGCAAGTGTGTGTGTCGGAGCCAAGGGCCATCGAAAGGAAGTTTGCGACATCAAGTCTCAGGTTGTAATCTTTACTTTCCATTAATATGATATAGTATCATGTCCCTTTCCCATAAAGCTATTTCCACTTTATTGTATAATTCCTTGATCATATACATAGATTGACTATTGAATAGATTGTGCTTTCTTCACTTTGGTTGATTTGTGTTGTCTTGGTTTTGGCTGCACGAGAGCACTGGAGCAAAGTGGGAGCAACAAAGACCATATGAAGTGATAATAAGGTGTGTTACTTGTTATTGTCTCCTAGTTAATTCAATGGTTAGAATCTAGGGAAAGAGTCATGTTATGTCTTGCTTTGTTCTAGATCCAGGTGGATCTAGGGAGATCGGTTAGTGTCCGCACCTACGGATTTATCCAATAACAGCTGTGAAGACCATGATCCATGATCAAGATCTTTATATGTGATTATGGGCAAAAGCAACAATGGAAGTTGTTTATGTGTAGAACCGATTGTCCCATAGCGTACTTGGGTTCAAGACCCTGGAAGAGATGTTTATCGGAAAGAAACTAGAAGTAAGACATATCAAAATATTTGGTTGCCCAGTCTTCATACACATTCTGAAAGAGAAGAGAAACAAGTTGGAAGCCTCAGGAAAGAAGGGAATATTTGTGGGATACTGTGAGGTCTGCAAGGCCTTCAAAATTTATATACCAGGTCACCGCCACATTGAGATCAACAGGGACGTGACCTTTGATGAAGATGAAATTCTCAAGAAATCAATAAGATGCCAGCTTGAAGAACTATATGAAGAGGAGCCCATAATCCCTAGGATTGCAGAATCAGTGAGGGAGGTTCCCAGAGCTGCAGAACCAGTAAGGGAAGTCGTAACTTCTCCTGATGAGAAAATTCTTGAAGACCATGATGCAACAAAAGTTCAAGAACCTCCTCAAATAACCTTCTCCCATAAAAGAAAGCCTGCTTGGGCAAGAGAGCTTATTCAATATGGAGAGAAGTATGGTGTTCCCGAAGGAACTACAAGACATGTGAAAAGACCAAATCCATTCTCCATTTACACAGCTTTGATATGTTATCTCCTAGAAGAGGAGCCTACTTGCTTTGAAGAATCCATTTAAAAGAAGGAATGGGCAGATGCCATGACAGAGGAATACCAATCCACCATAAAGAACGATGTATGGGAAATAGTTCCCAGACCGAAAAGTAAGGATGTGGTGTCATCAAAATGGCTCTTCAAAATAAAACATGTTGCTGACAGAAGTATTGAGAAGTATAAAACAAGATTTGTCACTCATGGATTTTCTCAAAAAGAAGGCATTGACTATGAAGAGACATTCGCTCCTATAGCCAGATACACTTCGATCAGAACGATCATAGCCCTTGCAGCTAAGATGAAGTGGAAATTACACCAGATGGATGTGAAGACAACCTTCCTAAATGGTGTCATCGAAGAGTAAGTGTATATAGAGCAACCTCAGGGATTTGAAGTTGAAGATAGGAAGTTTCATGTCTGCAAGTTGAAGAAATCCTTATACAGATTGAAGCAAGCTCCCACAGCTTGGTATGGCCATATAGACAGTTTCCTGACAAGTTTAGGATTTACCAAAAGTAAAACAGATTCTAACCTCTACCTCAAGGTTATGAATGATGAGCCAGTGATACTATTTCTTTATGTGGATGACTTATTCTTAACTGGAGAAGAAAATATCATCACTGAATCTAAAAAGAGACTCGCATCAAAATTTGAAATGAAAAACCTTGGCCTAATGCATTATTTCTTAGGTCTTGAGGTATGGTAGAGTCCAGAGAGGATCTTCGTTAACCAAGGGAAGTATGCAGTCAAAATCCTGAAGAAATTCGACATGTTAGAATGCAAGTCCATGAATACACCCATGGAAGTGAAATTGAAGTTGTTGGTCGATACTTCGTTAGAATTGATTGATGCCACACTATATAGACAGATTATTGGGTCGTTGATGTACTTGACGAACACCATACCAAACATTTGTTTTGTCGTGAAAACCTTGAGTTAGTTTCTAGTAGAACCCAGACATGTTCACCTTGTGGCTACAAAACATGTGATGAGGTACCTTAAGGGTACATTATATTATGGTCTCAAATATGATGGAGATCATGATTTCACATTGAGTGGGTATACTGATTCAGACTGGGCAGGAAGCGTTGCTGACAGAAAAAGCACTTCAGGATGTTGTTTCAGTTTGGGATCAGCAATGATCTCGTGGCAGAGTAGGAAGCAATCCATTATTTCTCTCAGCACAATGGAAGCAGACTACATTGCCGCATGTTCTGCTAACTGCGAAGCTATATGCCTCCGAAAGTTGTTGACTGGTCTATTTGACGTAGAGATGGAAGCAACCACAATCCTATGTGACAACCAAAGCTGCATAAAGATGACATCGAATCCTGTATTCCATGACAGGTCGAAACACATAGAGATTTTCTATCATTACATCCATGACATGGTGCAGAGAGGAGCTTTAAAGCTCTAGTATGTTAGCACGGATGAACAAGTTGCTAATGTGTTGACCAAACCTCTATCTCGTGTAAAGTTTGAACACTTCCTATATAAGCTTGGTATAGTCCGAAAGGACCCTCCATGAAAGGGGAGTAGTTGTGTGTGTTCCTTGATTCTGACCTCGTTGTTAGACATAAAGCAAGATGATGTGTGTGTTCCTTGCTTCTGACCTCATTGTTAGACGTAAAGCAAGATGATGTGTGTTCCTTGCTTCTAACCTCGTTGTTAGACGTAAAGAAAGATGATGTTTGTTCCTTGCTTCTGAACTCATTGTTAGATGTAAATCAAGATGGTGTGTGTTCCTTGCTTTTGACCTCGTCGTTAGACGTAAAGAAAGATGATGTGTGTCTTCCTTGCTTCTCACCTAGTTGTTAGACGTAAAGAAAAATGATGTGTTCCTTTCTTCTAACCTAGTTGTTAGACGTAAAGAAAGATGATGTGTTCCTTGCTTCTGACCTCGTTGTTAGACGTAAAGAAAGATGATGTGTGTTCCTTGCTTCTGACCTAGTTGTTAGATGTAAAGCAAGATGATGTGTTCCTTTCTTCTAACCTAGTTGTTAGGCGTAAAGCAAGATGATATGTTCCTTGCTTCTGACCTCACTGTTAGACGTAAAGCAAGATGATATGTGTGTTCCTTGCTTCTGACCTAGTTGTTAGACGTAAAGAAAGATGATGAGATGTGATTAGCACTGAGCTTCCAACTTAACTACTGTGATGTAAAGCTAGTCTAGTATTATGATGGGCCAATCTAGTATTATGTCTAGTTTTATACTGATACATATTAATGCAGATGATGATGGCATTCCTTTGAGAATGACGATGTTGTCGATGAAGAAAACTTCTGATGATTTGAAGATATGCCAGCCAATGTTTCAAGATAATACTAATGATGTTGCCCTCCTAATGCTGCCAATAATGCAGACGTCTCTCGTCTGATGATGTTAAAGAATACCCTTCTTGTTAAGGGGGAGTGTTGAAATAATGTAACTGCAAAGTGTATTCTTATTATTATTCATAGGATCAATTCCCATTATGGATTGATCATGTTGGTTATTTTAATAGGACCAAATCCCCTTTTGCGGATTGGTCAACAAACAATTATAATAGGCAAAATAAGAAGTCGGCCCAACAAATATTAAAGAGGCCCAGAATTATAATAAAGGTGGGTTTACCCACCCATTTTGAGAAGTCAGCCCTACCAGGGAAGAGACACTTCACACGTGCCAGACTTGTATAAATAAAGAGGCCAGCACCTCACTTAGATACAACACACTTGCTCATTTTTGAGAGACAAGTTTTGGATTTCCAGTTGGAGAAGAGAGAGAGAGAGTGGCACATCTTTTGGAGAGGACTTTCTGTTTCAACTAGAGTTATCTCTTGGAATTGTATTGCCAATCTACAATAAGGAAGTTTTGTTGGGTTTTCTTCCCCTAGAGGGTTTCCCAGGATAAATGTTGTGTCTCTTGTGATTGTGTATTTCTCAGTGATCTTGCTCTTATGTTGTTGTTATCTATTGAAATGAAAAGAACTATAATAATGTCATAAACATTAACAAGGAGTGGTAGCTCAACCTTGTGAGGAGAGATGGGAGCTAGCTAATCTCTGGTTTAGTTTGCATGGCCCCTTTGCGGCTTGGGGGGATAAGGGGGAAGAAGAGTACCCCTAGCGTTGGCTGGGAGGTACCGGTGAAGTCTCATTGGTCGACAAGCGGGAGCTGCATGGAGTGTGAAGGACAACAACTCAAAGTGGGCGACTTGGGCTATGGTACGCTTCCTTTTTTTCTGCATGGTATATTTTTAGTATACTTTACGCTTTTAGTTATGTATGTTTAACTAGGTAAATAAAATGATTGACTTAGAATTTCAATTGATGATTGAATTTCCCTCATAGCCTTAAGCTCGTTGTTGATTGATTTCCTTGGATTTCGATTCCCTACATGTTGTGACCATCCTATGGTTTTATTGATTTATGATGAGTTTGTGCTTTGTAATTCACCCTCGTCCCTAGCTCACCAATCCTCACATGGGCAGTCGGCTAGGAGCCAGATCAATGGTCGTAACTTCTATGCGAGGATGATGAGGGAAGGATGCTTGCCCAGTCATCTACCCTTGTCGTTTGTTCTTGGTTGATTGATGGTATTGTTCCTTCTTGTGATTGAAAACCTCTATGTGTTGTTTGTCATCCTTCTCTGCAATTTTTAATGACAACGTTCTTATTAGATTGGGATTGCGTTTTTATTTTATTTTAGTTCCCCTTGAATGTCAGCATTTGTTTGGGACCTACCTGTATTTTTAAGTGTGTCGAGGGTACCGGGCATTTTTACTGTCTGTAATTTATATATTTGATTGGCATATTTACTCTTCCCTTCAAGCATTTAGGCATACGACAATCTTCCTCTACCATTATTCATTAAAGGAGAATCGAATCTGCATTTTATACCTCTGGCCTGTGATTTTCGCCTAGCTCATTCAAACCTTCAACTCATTTTTCTGTGTGGTCATTTTACCCATCCTTTAGCTGCTACAAAACCCTTTTATTTACTAAGGTTTAATTGTTCTTCAAGTTATTACGTTGAGGGTGGATTTATTAATATTATGGGCTAGGGTTTGGAGTATCTGATCAGCATTTTGTGATGCGTTATCCTTGGGGATTGATGTGCTACTCCTTGTTTGGCTATCTAGCCCAGGGTTTGCTTCCGGAGGAATTCTCAGTCAAGGCTAAGGTGCTCAGAGGGAGGCTTCGGCCTATGGTTGGGTGATGAAGGTATCCTCAATGGTGAAACAAGCACACCATCTTCTATATTATAACAGGTTATGGGCCCACACCCCTTCAGTCAACTTAAAATGCTAGAAGGAAACATAACCTTTAGACATTGAGCTCGTGAAGGTAGTGCTACTAGGGTTACTAGCAGGAGCAGTTTCCAAAACCACTACAGCTAGGGTTACCAGTAGAAGCAGTTGCAAAAACCTTAAACCTCTTGTCGAGGCACCTTAAGTGACGAGATTGACCTAATCTCTAGATAGATCAGTGCACCCTAGCCCAGCTCATCTTCTGGTACTCCCAAAAGGCCAAGACCTGAAGTTTGGATTTCTAGTCAAATCTAGGGTTTGACCAAGTCAAGCAAGCCATGACGAACTCTATGAAGTATGAGAACAAGCTAGATGGATCCTCTAACTTCAGAACATGGAAGACAAGGATTGACCTCATCCTTGCTAAGAATAAAGTGCTGGATATTGTGAAGATAGTGAAGCCAGAGTTTGAAGAAGGAGAAGAGAAGGAACCACAGAACATTGCAGCTATGGAGAAGTTCAAAGACATTGACATCAATGCCATGAGTATCATAGTGGATTCCATAAAAGACCACTTGATACCCTAGATCTCCCATCTTGACTCATCGAAGAATATGTACGATTCCCTAACAAATCTCTTCTCAGTTAGAAACATTGGACAAGTTATGAGTCTGAAGAATGAGCTCCGTGACATGAAGATGAATGATGATAACAACATAAAATCATACTTTGTAAGGATCTCCCAGCAAGATATTGAAGAGATCACTTTAGAAAAGGAATTGGTGAACATAGTACTCAATGGTCTTCCCAAGACATGGGATGCATTTTCCGCAAGCATGAAAACAAGGAAGGAGTACCCGACATTTGAAGAACTTTGGACTTGTTGTGATTAATAAGAATCAAGGATCAATGCAAAAGAGAAATGTCAAAAGAAGTAAGAAGATCAATACTTCACAACAAGATTCAAGAACTTCAGGGACAAAAGAAAGTTCGATTCAAGAAGGAAGCCAAAACAAACAAAAGACATTTTAGAAATACAGTGCTTCAACTATCAAAAGTATGGTCACTACATGAATCAGTGTTCCGAGCTAAAGAAAAGGAAGGAGAAACACAAAGCATCAATTTCCAAAGAAAAGGAACTGACAAAGAAGACTAAGTAGGATGGAAGAGACTTCTTCTACTAAAAGGTAACAACACTCTTCTTATTTTCTTGTACATATCTTGCTTGCATCGTCTTTGTACATATCTTGTATATCTATCTCTTGGAAGATAATGTGTTCCAAGAAGAACTATACCTATGGAAGAACAACAAGATAAGAATGAATATCATTAGATATTACACATGAAAGAGTGAAATATATCATGTGAAATCTATTACAAGATAAGTCGAAATCAGAATCAATCCTGAAGAGATTTAGAAGTCAGACATCAAGAGAAATTGGAGAAAGACTTATGACGGCAACTAAGACGGAATCGTGGACTCTGTTAGACAAGAGAGCCAATTATATATTACAGAAGACAATAAGGTTTCAGATAGAAGTGTGGACTCTATTATATATTGTAGAATACAATAAGGACGAAGACGGAAGCATGGACTCAGTCAGACAAAGGGAGTAGATTATATGCACTCTTACATGAAGCAAGGATTAGGAGGGAGCTAATCCTATGATCCATTGAAGATGATGAAATGTATATATCCATGGTAGCAGCCATGAAAGAGAGTATGTGTTTAGCTCAACCACATAACAAGACCTCTTCGAAGAAAAGCCTTAAAGTATTCATGTTTGTCCATCGAGATCCGTGAACCTATGATGAAAGGAAGAAGTGGAATCTCTAGAACATGGAATCTCCATGAACCCGAGAGATAATGAAAAACATGAAGAAGAACATGAATATTCCAAGAAAGAAAGAAATCCCAGAACAACCAGTCATTACATCAATAATCACAATATTACCAAGCCCAATATGAAAGCAATCAAGCAGAAGAACTGAAAGTCGTGATGAAGAACAATGTATGTAAGACTAATGAATGAAAGCATTATGAGATCCAGAACCAGATATTCTCTCAGATGGAGGGAGAATACTATGATGATTTCTTGTTCTAGTACACCAGACTTATCTCTATATAAGTCATCACATCATCCGCAACATCCATGAGTCGTAATTCTACATCAGACAAATGCAAAGAATGTTCTCTAGAGAAATTGAATAAAGAGCGTATGAAGAACAAGACTTTGAGGCATACCAGAAAGAGACTCCTGTATGCAGATAAGAAGAAGACAACTTGGTGGAGAACCTCCAGTGCACAGTAGAAGCATGGTGAAGATTTCCTATAACATCAAGATGACTATTCAGAAGATCAGATCTCATGATGACAAAAGAAGTAGCACATGGATATGTTCCAGTTCTCCAACTATGATATACTCTATTGTTCAGATCTACATGAATCCTTCACAGTGTTCCAGACTACAGTACAAGCATTACATTATCCATGATAAAGTACAGAAGGGAGAAAATTATTTATCCAATACATATCTCCATAGATGAGAAGATAAGCATACATTTTGGTAAAGCCTCTATTCAAGATGAAAGAACTTGCATACTCAAGCTAGAGCTCATGGAAATAACTCTCTTAGCTGGAAGGGAAAACTCTCCAAACTAGAAGAAGGTATGCAAACATTTATTTTTGTGATTGAAATAACTCTCCAGTTAGGAGGGAGCATTGAAAATATTATTTATCTTTGTAATTGAAAAATAGTCGAAATTGGACAGATGCTTTCCTGTTCAGAAAGTGGATTGAGATTTCTGAGGGACGGTGACTTCCCATTGTAGTTAAAATGGGAGGTAGATTGATTGTTGATATATCATAGACAACGACTTCTCATTATGGGGAGTGGTCTAGGACAATCATTCTTCTTGGAAGTCACTCTGAGTAGTGGTCAAGTAGAATGGTCCACCTCGTCGGGCAGTCATTCTGTCGAAGTTCACAGTTGTGATCAGTTTCAAAGAATCATCCGTTTTGGAGGTTGATGCAGAACAAACATTCCTCAAGGGTAGACTCATTCTCTCCAGGTTACAATTTGTTTAGTGTCAGAGGAATGGCCTAGGGTGGGGAATGGTCCAGACATTTACTCCTCGAGGGCAGACTCATTCTCTCTAGGTTACACTTTGTTTAGTGTCGGAGGAATGGCCCAGGCTGGGGAATAGTCCAGGCTCAGCAATCAGGGACAGTCAATCCTTAGGGCAGACTCATTCCCTCCAGGTTACACATTATTTAGTGTCAGAGGAATGGCCCAGGGTAAGGAATGGTCCAAACATTTCTTAGGGCAGACTCATTCTCTCCAGGTTACACTTTGTTTAGTGTCGGAGTTATGGCCCAGGGTGAGAAATGGTCCAGGCTCAGAAATCAGAAATAATACCTCTTCCTTGCTTGTGAAGAATAGGGAGGATAGCCCATTGCTGATGAGGGCAGACATTATTTTAGATCTCACAAATGTGAGTGAAAGATTGGCCCAGAGGATTCAGTTTATCTTTAACAGTATTTTTCTATGCAGGATGGCATCAGATGATTGTTATGGACAGTAGAGATATACTACTGTGGTGGATATGTTCCATTGTTTGTGAGGTAGATATTATTTCAGAGCTCACAGATGTGAGTGAAAGAGTAGTCCAGATAATTCAATCTATATCATAACATTGTTTCTATACAGATGAAGACTACTGTGGTGGCAAACATTCTTTCAGATCTCATAGACGTGCGTGAAAGATTGGCCCAGATGATTCAATTTTTATCATAACATTGTTTCTATGCAGGATGCTCTCAGATGTTTGTTATGAAGACTATATGACAGTAGATGAGGACTACTATGGTGAATATGTCTCACTGTTTGCAACCATACATTGTTGATAAAGTACTTATGTGTTACTTGATGTGGTAGTGAACCATTGGATTGTAGCTATGTACTACTATGAATAGACACAGGTGTGTTCTATCTTTGTTATAATTGCCTTGAAGACTATCAATAGTTTATTTGAGATAATGATCATTCAGATGAAATAGTCTAGATGACTATATTGATGCTACTGGGTAAATGGTATGTTTTGTGCTCAAGTCCATTACATGTAAATACTTCTCTAGCTAGGAGAGAGTCTTAATATTATGGTAGTTATGGGAGGTATTTACCCCCACGTGTGAACCTAACGAGAATAGAAGACTCCGAGAAGCAAGATAAACCCTAATGAGTTGGCTAATAACCCTAGAAGCCTTGTCGTCTCAAGAAGATAATTTATATTAGGGTATTAGCCTCCAAGAGAAGAAGTCGGCCATAAATAATAATAATATACTGAACAGACACTATCTAGAAGGAGAAGTCGGCCCCAACAAATATGGCAGAACCAATATAAATACAGGGCACCAGTTCTCATTTGCAGCATCTCAGAATTGCAGTTTCCCAGTTGGTGTGCACTGCAATTGCAGTTTGGTGCACAGGTTTGGAGGAGGGTTGTAGGTGTAGATGTAGCAGCAACAAGTTCTTAGTATTGGCTTGAATATCTCTTGTCTAGGGTTTGGACTATCTAATCAACTTTTTTTGATGCGCTATTCTTGGGGATTGATGCGCTACTCCTTGTTTGGCTATCTAGCCTAGGGTTTGCTTCCGGAGGAATTATCATTCAAGGTTAAGGTGCTCGGAGGGAGGCTTCAGCCTATGGTTGGGTGACGAAGTTATCGTCAATGGTAAAACAAGTACACCATCTTCTATATTCTAACAGAATTTATCCTATGGGTCTCTCTCACTTGTCTGCATTTTATTAATTTTCCTGGTAAGTTAAGGGTATGAAAACATAATTCCTAGCAATTTAATGACAATTTTTATTTATTTATTAGTATGGATGGATAATAGGGCTACCAATGCATTCCATGTGGTAGCCAATATTATTGTAGCGTTAAACTGGGTAGCGAATTTTACTTAGAACAACACACAGTGAAATTGCTATATTATTTGATGGACAACGATGTTATAGATGCATCATGGTTGTGTAATGACAATGTTTTAACTTGCAAGGTGTATCATCTCTGCAAATTTTACTTTGATAAACAACATTAACCTTGATAGCCAGTACCTCCACCAACTACCTCTGCGTGATACGCGGACAACATTTACCCTGCGTGTTGTGTAGACAGTTTTCACGGTAAATTTTTTTAACAGAGATATCTCCTGCACATTGATAGGTTGCTGACATTGATTATGGTCTCGATATTCCTTCGTCGAGATGGCACGCTTCCATCCTTCTCTCAAGTCTTAGCAGCGCATTTCTGATATGTGACCCATCCAACACCACAATGCCTTCGTCCGCCATTGCAACGCACAGATCCGGGAAGAAAATTAAAAACTCAAATTTCTATCCAGGAAATCGACATAGACAGAGTTAAGTAGAGCGTGTTGTGTCCAGTGGTGGTTTTAAATCTTGATTTCCTATCTGAGTGGATTTCATGATGGTGTTCGCAACTTTCGATTTACATCAAATGTATTGTTATCGTTGGGGAATAATCGTTTCCTAATTTAGTCGTTGACTCATTCCTACGTTTTGGCATTCGTTGGGCATTGGTTAGATGAGAATTTCAAACTTGACTTTGACAGGATCCTCCTTTTATTTTTAAATATTTTAATTTTATTCCGAAGTAATTAATTCGTTAACTTTGAATAAATCCATTTTCTATCCCACATGGGAATTCTTAGAGGCACATGTTCATTAATTTATTTTTTTTGGCTTCTTGTTCAGTAGCAACCCCATCTAACCATCTCCGCGAAACTTATTGTCTATCACAATAAGTTTAGATAGCATTGATTGTTGTCTTCCATGAAAGTGTACAGTTAGATAGCCTGTGATTTTTAACGTCATAGTTTTGGACAGTAATTGGCTGGGGACAATGATCTCATTACTATTAGATCCTTTAAACAGGGATGATTATCTTACTCTTTGCATTAGAACCAGTAGTACAAACCTTTATATATCATGATGGAATGACAGGACTGGTGAAGAAGACAACCTGGATCAAAGTAACGGAGACTCAAGAAACTTAAGAGCAAAAGTAAAATCTTGAACATTTTATAGGTAATCTTTTAATCTATTTTTTTTCAATTAAAGAGGATAGGATTGATGGGTTATCAACCTTTTATTTTTGACAGCGAGTATTACATACTTACAATAACCATTAATCAATATTTAATAACATGGTATTAAATAGTACAAGGATTGAGGTATTCAATTATGAAATTCAACCTTTTAAATTCAACTTACCCGATGTGCAACACTTCTTCATTCTATTATTTAGAGGAACCTCTCGACTTGTTCATAGTTAGAAAATAAGCAAGTTAGACAAAGGCTTAATTAATAGACAGAAATGTTATTTTGGCTTCACGATGAAAGACAACAAATTCCTCCTTAGGAAAACACTTATTCGATATTGGCATTGGAAGGTAGTTACAAGGAGCCTAATGTCGATAATACTTACCTTAAGGTGCTTCGATTGATGGATGTTGCAATAGAAATGGTTGCGCAAGGAATTTATTGTGTTGTATGAATGTTTTAGTCGTCGGGTCCCCTTGCGTCTTATTGACTAGTCAAGGGGGATGCCTGGGGATTGTCTTCTTGGGTTGATAGTTAATTGATATCCTAGTGTATTAACTTTTTGTGGGTTCAGGTCTAGATAGGTTACGCTGCGCCAGGATTAATGTTGCGCCTATCACCTAGGGACAACATGATCCCTATGGAAGGGATCATGGCATGCCCTATTGGATAGAGGTGAATGATAACTTGGTCAGAGTCTGTGCTCCCTGCTGTGAGAGTGTTGATCATTGTTAGTTCATTGTTGGCCCTTGAGCTGTAACACCTTCATGTGTTGGGTTGCGTACCATAGGGGTTCTAGTGACTAGTCGTCGAGACCATTGTGTTGATATTGTGGTTGTTGTCCCTAAGCTTGTAAGCATGGTCATAGTTATGTCGGGAAGGTAGTCGTTCCTCCTTGTTCTTTTACACATGTTTCACCCCTTTTCTCTTGTGCCTGTACGTGGAGTCATAGTTGTTTGTTGCCTATTCTGCGGGCATGGTGCTTGCTGTTAGATGTGTTGTTTAGCTGTAATCCTTGTTTTCATCCTGTTTTCAAACCAAAATTTTGCACCCTCTACTACCCTGATAGTCGTAACGATGGGGTTGTTACATATGGTATCATAGCGGGTTCAACCCTGCGACTGTGGATTGCCAGGATTTCCCCTACAATAAACCCGTGAGTATTAACCCTTGCGTTAATTAAAAACCTTAATGTGTCTATGTGGTGATCGCATTTGAGGATGCCTATGAGGTTCGCAAAGTGGTGTCGTGGAAGGAGGTATGATGCCTCCAGAAGTTCCCACACCCTCGGAGTCGAATCCACAAGGGGAAGAGCAAGTCTTTGGGACAGATTCTCTTGTTTTAAGGGATGATGGTGGTCTGACAAGGCCCTTACAAGTATTGTTAAAGGGCCTTGATGCACCATCGGTACTGAGATGAGGCCAGGGCACCTGTACCCCTGGGGGTCCACTGCGCGCTTCTGTTGGTACTGGTAGCATTCACCGCGACCTTAAGAAGGTCAAATTTCCTGAGTTCTTTGGTGCCCCGGATGGCATAGCCACCGAGGCCTGGTTGGAGAATATGGTGATGTCCTTTGCACTTCGCGAATATACCTCCAACATGAAGGTCTGCATGGAGGTCTTTCAACTAAAGGGGAGTTCTCTTCTATGGTTGAAGACGCTCCTGCCGCATTTGAACTTGGCCATCGAGGATGTGTTGTGGGAACTATTCAAGGAACGATTCTAGGAGAGGTATCTTTCTGAGGAATTCGTGGAGCGTTATCTCAACGAGTTTGAAACCTTGTGACAAGGTAGTCGTATGATGCCTGAGTACAAGTCCCATTTTATGGAGTTGCTTCATTATGCTCTGCACCAAATCACCCAGAAACTTAAGGTCAAGAAGTTCGAGTTGGGCCTTATTGTTAGAACGCAGCTTTTACTTTGGGTACTAGGATTACTGGACCGAATAAACTGTGTTGGATTGTCGAGAAACACATTACCAACATTACTGCCTAGAGGAAGGGGTCAGAGCATATGGATGAGCCGGACCCACTAGAGTGGGAGTTTGAGCAAGGTCCATCGGATTCATGAAGCAATGAATAACCATCGGGCAGAGCACCAGTCAATTGTGCTTGAGATGTCAGGTACCGTCGCTGACCAAACACTTAGTGTTTTGATTGATCCCGATGCTATCGAGAGTTTCCATTTCTGGTGCAATGCTAAAAATGGATTAAGGTAAGATAGTCGAACATGATGTGTTTAGCTTGTATAGATGACTTTGGGAGAAAGTAGAGGGTTGGAGGAAAGGTTATGGGTTGTACCTTAACCTGGGAGAGTTTGTCACTAGGGCCAACCTGTACGTCATGATCTTATGATATTATGACGTCGTGATCGGTATGGAATGGTTGGAATTGCATGAGGTGATACTCAACTGTAAGATGAAATGGTTGAGATTGGTCGAAAATGAGGGTCAGAGAAGCGTGATAGTAGGACGAAACCAAGGAGTTTCCCTGAGGTTCATCGCTTCCTTGCAGGTATGGAAGAGCGTGCACAAGGGATGTAAGCTTCATGAGATCCTTGCGTTAAATGAGAAGGGAGTAGAAGAATGTATAGAAAACCTTCCGGTGGTGAGAGAGTTGCGGAAGTCTTCCTGGAGGAGTTACTTGGGATGCCGCTAGAGAGGGAATTGGAGTTTACCATAGACCTAAAACTGGGGACTGAATTGATAGCTAGAATTCCTTATCATATGTCGTCCCTAGAGTTACAAGAGTTGAGAATGAAAGTGAAGGAGTTTCTCGACTTGGGACTTATACGTCCAAGTGCATCACCATGGGGCACACCTTTTATTTTCATAAGAAAGAAGGATGGGTTGTGGAGGCTCTACACAAACTATCGTCATTGAACAAGGCGACGATCAAGAATCAATATCCGTTGTCAAGGATTGATGATCTGTTTGATCACATGAAGGGTGTGATGGTGTTTTCAAATATCAGTTTGCGATTAGGGTATCGCCAGTTACAGATCAAGGAGGATGACGTCCCTAAGACCACTTTAAAACAAGTTTTGGACATTATGAGTTTACTGTTTTACCATTTGGACTGACAAACTCCCCAGGGGTGATTATGAGTTTAAGGAACGATGTGTTCTGCAAGTACCTGGACAAGCTTGTCCAAGTATTTATTGATGATAATTTGATTTACTCTCAGACGACCGAGGAGCATGACAAGCACTTGCGCTTGGTAATACAGTGTCCGTGAAAGCACAAATTGTATGGGAACTTGTCCAAATGATCATTTTATCAATCAAATATTCACTACTTAGGGCATGTCATCTCCAACGAAGGTATCGTCGTGGATCCAACAAAGGTCAAGTCTATTATGGAATGGCCTGTGCCAATGACTGTCCTGGAAGTGTGTAGCTTCATGGGTTTAGCAGCATACTATCGACGGTTCACCGAGGAATTTTAGAAGATAGCAAATCCGATCACAGAGTTGCAGAAGAAGAACAAGAAGTTTGTTTGGACCAAGAAATGTGTGGAAGCTTTTCGGAGGCTCAAAGAGTTGTTGACAACAACATCGATACTAAAGGTCCCTGACATGGACATAGACTTCTTGGTATGCACTGACGCATCCAAGGAAGGCTTAGGTGGAGTCTTGATGCAAGACAATCGAGTGAGATCTTACATATCGAGGAAACTAAGAAATCATGAGGAGAACTATGCGACGCAAGATTTGGAGTTGTTAGCCATTGTATATGCCTTGAAGGTTTGAATACCATACCTAGTTGGATGAAAATTTGAACTAAGGATGGACCACTGTGGACTACAACACATATTTACGCAAAGTGACTTGAACGCGTGACAACGACATTGGTCGGAATTGCTTAGCGAGTATGACTTCGAGATTACTTACATAAAAGGAATAGTGAACCAAGTGGCAGATGCATTGAATCGGAGACCACGCATCTTTTCGGTGTTGCCTCTTTAGATGAATCTTCGTGAAAAGATTCTAAATTTACAGTGTGATGATGACTGGTACAAAGAGGTCGAGGATTTTATTGGACAAAACATGATGATGGTACCAATATTTGAGGGATTTATGTTTGACGACGATGGATTATAAAGGTTTAAAAATAAGATTTATGTACCACCAAACGACGAATTGAAGAGCTTGATCCTAAACGAGGCTCATAGAGCAGTATAAATGGCTCACCCGGGAGTCATGAAGCTGAAGGCGAACGTTAAACCCTTATTCTTCTGGAAAGGAATGAAGGAAAACATAGTCAGCTATGTGGCCAGATGTCTAGAATGTCAGCAGGTAAAGGTTGACCATAGACATCCAACAGGATTACTATAGCCACACACTATTCCGAAATCAAAATGGGAGGTTATTTCGATGGATTTTAATGTTGGATTTCCACTAACGGCAATGAGACATGACTTGATTTTTGTAGTAGTCAACACTCTGACGAAGAGTGCTCATTTCCTATGCATACGATGTATCGGACACTTGACATAGCTAGATTTTTCATCAGTGAGATTGTGAGGCTGCATGGCATGCCTAAGAGGATTATATCCGATCAAGGATCTGTGTTTACTAGAGGATTTTGGACTAGTTTCGAAGAGGCCTTAGGAACCCAAATTAACTTCAGTACTGCGTATAACCCAGATATTGATGGGTTGAACGAATGAACGAATTAGACCTTGGAAGACATGTTGCGCATGTACGTGATGGACCAACATAAGCGTTGGGAAGAATTCTCGCCACGGGTATAATTCACTTATAAAAACAATTACCAAAGCACCATTAAGATGGCTCCCTTCGATTTTTTTTATGGGTGACTATGTCAGACGCCTTCGAGTTGGGATCAACTTGAGGATAGGGTCCTGGTGGGACTGAAAGAAACCCCAAAATTGGATGATTAAATTCCAACTATAAGACAAAGGATCAAGGAAGCGCATGATCAATAGAAGAGTTTTGACGATGCGCATCATGTCGACCGTAGTTATGATGTGGCGATCGAGTATTTTTACAGTTGGAACCACATAAGAGTTCGATCAAGTTTGGAAAAGGGGCTAAACTATCTCCTAGGTTCGGGGGATCCTATGAGATTGTGGAAAAGAGAGGCCATGTGGCCTAATGACTAGCCTTGCCTGATTCTTGAGGTGTATGCATGATGTCTTTCACGTCTCTGTTTGAGAAACTATGATTAGTGATCATACACATGTTTGACTTAAGAACCTTGTGGGTGTCGGATGAGGGTACGCTCACGGATGAGTCGATCTGCATCCCAGATCATCGCTTTTGACATCTATGACATCGAACAGTAGATCAGGTCAAGGTCCAGTGGGACAACTATGGTCCGCACTGGGCGACCTGGGAGGATGCATATGATATGCGCCAGCAGTTTCCATTTTGTTTGATATATAGACTTATGATACTATGATACACATTTTTCGACACTCATATACTGTGAAACTTCAGGACAAAGTTTAGTCCAAGAGGGGGTGTATGTAACACTGTGCAAACTTATTCTTTGAGGACGCTTGCAAGTGATCCAGATTATTATATTAATGGTCGTTGATTATGATTATGAGGCATTATGAATTGATGACATGTTATTTTTGTTGTATTGAAATAGACAGGTGCTATTGACTCAGTTTTCCCGAGTATGTAGGATTCTGGACTTCGAAGATGTCGAGGCATCGATGGAACCCCTTATACTCTGGATCGAGTCAAGGAGTGGACTATTGGGGTTTGATTGTTGTATATATGAAAATTGTGCATCTGATTAGATGATATGATTATGGATATATTTCTAACATGATTACTTGATGATGCAGGTTGACGATAGATTGCCGACTAGACTCACATGTGGAGTAGAGGGGTCACGCACAACTACCAGAGACATTGAGGGAGAGGTGTGGACAAAAGTCGTGCCACAACCTACTATCACTCTCGTCGTGGCTCAAATTGTAGGTTAACGATTACCTAGTTCGAGAAGACCCATGATGCCATGAGGGCCAATTGCAACAGTCGCTCACGATGATTCTAAGGGGTGCACAATAAGGGATGGTCCTTATTCCTTAGAGGCCCTTAGTCTCCCACAAGATCATCTGGTGGAGTATTGACTCCAGGAGTTTTTTATGTCTACCAAGTCAGTCAAGAGGCGAGTGGCACCCTTGGAGCACATAGTGCGTCCTGAAGGGCACGTCGCGTAAGAAAAATGGAAAGAGGTGAGTGGCACCCTTGGAGCACATAGTGCGTCTTGAAGGGCACGTCACAGAAGGGAAAAAAAATGAGGCGAGTGTCACTCTTGGAGAACCTAGTGCATCTTAAGGGGAACGTCGCGTTGTTAATTAATAAATGGATAAACCTAGATGGCATTAGGACAAATAACGTGATAAGAAAGATTTAAAACATTTCCCCTAATAAAATGTCGCCCAGCCTAGGAAAATAAAGTCTAGGTCTAAGTGATACTTGTGATAATTTTTTTTATCTATTTATATAAAAAAAAAAATAAAAAAAAATAAATAATAATGATAACCATCATTAATCATGTGACGAGAAGGGGTTAAGTAATTCATTTAATTTATAAAAATCCTTTTGGGGATAAAATTTAAAAAGGGGAAATAATTGTTTTGTCACTTATGCTAATTAAAATTTATTAATTAAAAAGGAAAAAGGGAAAAAGTTAATTTTCTGCACCTGCCAATTTGAGTTTTAAATGAAAACGGAAAGAAGGAAATTTAAAAGAATTAGGAAACTAGGAAAAAGAGAGAAACATAAAAAGAAAGGGAAAACACAAGGAAAAAGAAGAAAGTCTAACTTAATAAGGTATATAGCATTTAAGAACTTTCTAAATTAAACTCAACTAGTAAATTAGTAAAGGGGGAAGTCATTAAAACTTGTAAGAGAATATGGGGACACCTAGGAGGGATTCTAGGAGTGCTTTTAGGTGGGTAAGGGAAATAGGAATAATTAATTAATTAATGAAATTAATTTATGGTGCAATGAACGGGATGGGTGACACATGTATGGGGAGGATTATTATGAATTAAATTATTGAACAATAAATTAAAAGGGATTTTGGGAAAGTAAATGACTTAGAAAATCTATATAAAGGAGGGAGGAGGGGGAGGATGGAGGTCTTCTGTTATGTGTAATGTTATGCTGTAGAATTTTAGACTTGACTGGCTTATATTGTGGGAGTTGGGATTCCTAGCTCAGTGAGGAGTGGTAGCTCAGCCTTGCGAGACGAGCTAGGAGCTAGCTGATCTCTGGTTCAATGTGTGTGGCCCCTTTGTGGCTCGGGTAGCTAAGGGGGAAGAAGACTAACCCTAGCGTTGGTTGGGAGGTATCTATGAAGTCTCATCGGTTGGCAAGAGGGAGCTACAAATAGCGTGCAGGACAACAACTCAGAGCGTGTGACTTGGGCTATGATACACTTCATTTATTTTTGCATGGTAGATTGTTAGTATACTTTACGCTTTTAGTTATGTATGTTTAACTGGGTAAAGAAAATGATTGACTTAGCATTTTAATTGATGACTAAATTTCCCTCATACCCTTAAGCTCGTTGTTGATTGATTTCCTTGGCTTTCGATTCCCTGCATGTTGTGATCGTCCTATGGTTTTATTGATTTACGATGAGTTTGCACTTTGTAATTCACCCTCTTCCCTAGCTCATCAGTCCTTGCCTGGGCAGTCGGCCAGGAGCCGGATCGACAGTCGTCACTTCGGTGTTAAAAGACCTATAGATCTTAATGCCCTTCCTTTCTGTGCGAGGATGATGAGCGAAGGTTTCTTGCCCAGCCGTCTACCCTTGTCAATTGTTCTTGGTTGACTAATGGTATTGCGCCTTCTTACAATTGAAAACCTCTGTGTGTGGTTCATCGTCCTTCTCTGCAAATTTTAATGACAATGTTCTTATTAGATTGGGACTGCTTTTTTATTTTATTTTAATTCCCCTTGAGTGTTAGCATTTGTTTGGGACCTGCCTTCGTTTTTAAGTGTGCCGGGGGTACTGGGCGTTTTCACTATCTGCAATTTATATATTTGATTGGCATATTTACTCTTCCCTTCAATACTTTAGGCATACGACATTCTTCCTCTGCCATTATCCATTAAAGGCGAATCGACTCTGCATTTTATACCTTTGGCCTGCGATTTTCGCCTAGCTTATTCCATCCTTCAACTCGTTTTTCTGTGTGGGCATTTTACCCATCCTTTGGCTACTATAGAACCCTTTTATTTAGTGAGGTTTAACTTCTCTAGAAATTATTACGTTGAGGGAAAATTTAACCTATGTGTCTCTCTCACTTGTCTACATTTTATTAATTTTCCTGGTAAGTTAAGGGTATGACAACATAATTCCTGGAAATTTAGTGACAGTTTTTATTTATTTATGAGTATGGATGGATAACAGGGCTACTAGCGCATTTCATGTGGTAGTGAATATTATTGTAGCATTAAACTTGGTAGCGAGTTTTACTCAGAACCATACACTGCGAAATTGCTATATTATTTGATGGACAATGATGTTATAGATGCATCATGGTTGTGTAATGACAACATTTTAACTTGCAAGGTGTATCAATTCTGAAAATTTTACTTTAATAAACAACATTAACCTTGACAGCCAGTACCTCCAGCAACTACCTTTGCATGATACGCGAACAACATTTACTCTGCGTGTTGCGTAGACAGTTTTCACTGTAATTTTTTTTAACAGAGATATCTCCTACACATTGATAGGCTGCTGGCATTGATTCCGGTCCCGAGATTCCTTCGTTGAGATGGCACGCTTCCATTCTTCGCTCAAGTTTTAGCAGCGCATTTATGATATGTGATTCAACCAACACCACAATGCCTTCATCCGCCATTGCAACGCACAAATCCGGGAAGAAAATTAAAAACTCAAATTCTGATCCAGGAAATCGACATACACAGAGTTAACTAGAGCGTGTTGTGTCTGGTGATGGTTTTAAAGCTTGATTTCATATCTGAGTGGATTTCATGATGGTGTTCGCAACTTTCGATTTACAACAACTGTATTGTTATCGTTGGGGGATAATCGTTTGCTAATTTAGTCGTTGACTCGTTCCTACATTTTGGCGTTTGTTGGGCATTGGTTAGACGAGAATTTCGAACTTGACTTTGACAGGTCCTCTTATTTTTAAATATTTTAATTTTATTCCGAAGTAATTAATTCGTTAACTTTGAATAAATCCATTTTCTATCCCACATGGGAATTCTTGGAGGCACGCGTTCATTGTTTTATTTTTTTTGGCTTCTTGTTCAGTAGCAACCCCATCTAACCATCTCCGCGAAACTTATTGTCTACCACAGCAAGTTTAGACAACATTGATTGTTGTCATCCATGAAAGTGTACAGTTAGATAGCGTGTGATTTTTAACGTCATAGTTTTGGACAGTAATTGGTTGGGGACAACGATCTCATCACTATTAGATCCTTTAAACATAGATGATTATATTACTATTTGCGTTAGAACCAGTAGTACGAACCTTTATATATCATGATGGAATGACAGGACTGGTGAAGAAAACAACCTGGATCAAAGTTACGGAGACTCAAGAAACTTAAGAGTAAAAGTAAACTCCTGAACATTTTATAGGTAATCTTTTAATCTATTTGTTTTCAATTAAAGAGGATAGGATTGATGGGTTATTAACCTTTTTTTTTCGGCAGCGAGCATTACATACTTACAATAACCATTAATCAATCTTCAATGACATGGTATTAAATAGTACAAGGATTGAGGTATTCAGTTATGAAATTCAACCTTTTAAATTCAACTTACCCGATGTGCAACACTTCTTCATTCTATTATCTAGAGGACCCTCTCGACTTGTTCATGGTTAGAAAATAAGCAAGTTAGACAAAGGCTTAATTAATAGACAGAAATGTTATTTTGGTTTCAGGATGAAAGACAACAAATTGCTCCTTAGGAAAACACTTATCTGATATTGGCATTGGAAGGTAGTTACAAGGAGCCTAATGTCGATAATAATTACCTTAAGGTGCTTTGATTGATGGATGTTGCAATAGAAATGGTTGCGCAAGAAATTTATTGTGTTGTATGAATGTTTTAGTCATCGGGTCCCCTTGCGTCTTATTGACTAGTCAGGTCGGGGGTTGCCTGGGGATTGTCGTCCTGGATTGATAGTTCATTGATATCCTAGCGCGCTAAATTTTCGTGGGTTTGGGTCTAGATAGGTTACGCTGTGCCATGATTAATGTTGCGCCTATCGCCTGGGGATGACATGATCCCTATGGAAGGGATCATGGCGCGCCCTATTGGATAGAGGCGAATGATAACTTGGTTGGAGTCTGTGCTCCCTATTGTGAGAGTGTTGATCGTTGTCAGTTCGTTGTTGGCCCTTGAGCTGTAACACCTTTATGTGTTGGGTTGAGTACCATAAGGGTTCTAGTGACTGGTCGTCGAGACCATTGTGTCGAGATTGTGGTTGTTGTCCCTGAGCTTGTAAGCGTGGTCATAGTTACGTCGGGCGGGTAGTCGTTCCTCCTTGTTGTTTTACGCATGTTTCGTCCCTTTGCTCTTGTGCCTATGCGTGGAGTCATAATTGTCTATTGCCTATTCTGCGGGCATGGTGCTCTCCGTCAGATGTGTTGTTTAGCTGTAATCATTGTTTTTGTCCTATTTGCAAACAAAAATTTTGCACCTTCTGCTACGCTGGTAGTCGTAACAACGCGGTTGTTACATACAAGTATGTCAATGATGGTCAGAAGTTGTTATGCTTAAATGAGTCAAGTGAGAAGCTCAAAAAGCGCAGAAACTGTGAGATTGCGGTGTAAGTGCTAATGAAGACGAGTGAAACAAAGAATAATATTGTAATTTGTGATTTAGTATTGTAAGTTTTGTAATGTAAGTATTAAATAGGAGTATTGGAGATAATGCTTCCATTAATACAGTGTGCTGAGTTTGGAGATTTGTTTAAAATTTGTCTGAGATTGTTGAGAGATTCTCTCAACCTTTATTCCACGTTTGGAATTAGTTAGATCTGATTCCAACTATATATGTATTGTATCTTGATTTGTTGGTGCAATAGAAATATTATTAGTGAAATATTGTGCAATATCTACTCCTCAAATTTCTTATAGTTTACGGATCCAAATTGATCCAAGAATTCTTGGCCTTAGCTTAATTTGAACCTGTCAATGAATCATGCTAGGTTTCGGTTCAATCCAACGTCTCTAGTGATAATTCGTTCATGGTAAACCGTCTCATTAAAGTATCCTCGGATCTTTAGGCTTAGTCCTCTCGCACACCATGTAGATGGAACCATATGATACGAATCTGTAGTCGTCCTGGATTTCGTGTGGACATGATGCTGCAAGTAATGATGACCTGGAGATAGTAAGTAGGCAAATTTAGAACTAAGCGTGGTGAATTTTGAATGTTATGGACGATTATTGTCTACTCTGGCTAGATATGGAACTCGCCACTACGAAACATAGTATTTTATATTGAAATATGGAAGACTTAATTTAACAAAAATGATAGGAGCAAGAGAACTATTAAATGTTAAAACAGAGATAAAATATTATAGTTTTTTTTATTGAAATATAGTCAGCCAAAACATAATGAAAATAATATATATCTATTTAAAATTATTTAAAACTTTGTGACGCTTATGATAGGAAGGGGATTGGCATTTGTGTGAATAAGTGCAAATTATATTGTCACTTTGTGCATTTTTGCGAAGTATTTAACACAAATCTTCAACACTTGTTAATTGATATTGTTACTTTGTGCATTTTTGCGAAGTATTTAACACAAATCCTCAACATTTGTTAATTTATAAGTTGATGATTGAGTTTGGGCTCTTCGATATTGGTGATTTTGGTGGGGAATGATGTTTTATGAGTTCATTATTGGTAAGGTATGTATGAGTGTTGGTGTGTTTGAGGGAATTTATAGTATTATAAAAGTTAAGTATAGTTGTTTGTTTTCTTCTACATTTTTTTTTGGACATTATTGATGAGTTTAGAGAACATCATATTAAAAATCCTAGGTTACATTTATTTATGTTCTTACTAAATTGGTGTTTCTATTACTATTCTCCTATTTTCGTCGACATTATATTGATGTCTTACTCATTGAGAAGACTCCAAATACAACCATATGTTTTGAGATCATTTTATGATATGTATTGACTTCTTGAAAGTTTAAACAGAAGCAAAAATAATGGCTTTCAACATCTCTATGCAAGAGGCAGACCAAGAGATTCTATTTTATTAAGGTTAAAGGGTTGAGATGATCATATCATATGTATATCTAAAAGTACTACTTTTTGAACCACACTTTAATTTGAGACTAGGGTTACATGACTCTTACCACTCTTGAGAAGCAATGCTTCCAATTTTTAATGTCAAAACATTCAAATCGAGATCCACCTCTTTTAATCATTATGACATTTACTCCGATATATGGGTTCAAGATTTGACACCACACTTTAATTTGAGACTAGGGTTACATGACTCTTACCACTCTTGAGAAGCAATGCTTCCAATTTTTAATGTCAAAACATTCAAATCGAGATCCACCTCTTTTAATCATTATGACATCTACTCCGATATATGGGTTCAAGATTTGACACCATACCTTCAAGTAACACACCATAGTGGAATAAAGAATGTACTTCTCCATGTTGTCCAACCTTCAAGTAACACACCATAGTCGAATAAAGAATGTACTTGTCCATGTTGTCCAAGCATAAATCGAATAAAGAATGTTTACACACCATAGTCAAATAAAGAAAGTACTTGTCCATGTTGTCCAAGCATAAATCGAATAAAGAATGTTTGCATACCATAGTCAAATAAAGAATGTACTTGTCCATGTTGTCCAAGCATAAATCGAATAAAGAATGTACTTGTTGATGTTGTCCAAGCAGAATTATGTGAAGAGATCACTTACGACCATCATTCTTATAGAGTTTCATACTACCCCATTCTTTATAGAGATTGCCATTTAGTTTTATAAGTCAATTTTGTCTTATTTGTTATTTATTTTAAATGAACTTATGCATTTTATTTATATTTATAGCAAAGAGATATTCCTTCGTTTTATTTCATAATAGTAAATTTTTTTTTAAATGAAATAAATTAAAAATAAATAAATTTAATTTTAGTATTTTTTTGGGTGGCCATGAGTGTTGGCACCCTAGTTACTAATGAAGGAATGAAGCACGGGTGCATTCAAGAGAAACTTGTAGTTTCACATGTGATGAGTTGGGATCATGATCAACTTGTAGTAGGAAGCACAATCCTATTGTGATAATGAACGAGAAAGGAATAATCCATATGGTAAAGAGGTTGGTTAAGCTCTAACACATCATGGAAAATTTCTTGTTATAAAGTGTGAAAAACTTGAAATAAATGCAAGGGTGCATTGGCTATGAATGTGACCATGAATATTGACACATTGATTAAAGTAATTTAATATTTGAATTGTGTTTGGAAAATTTATTATGTTGAAAGGATGCATACGTAAATAATGATATTTCCTTTTTCCCCGTACCCTTGAATGGATGAAAATGACTTGGAATGTCAGTATGCATAGTTTTGAAAATATAATGTGCATGAAAAATAACAATTTGTTTGGCCGAGAAATGATGAAATTGATAGAAGAAAAGAGTCTTATATATGGAAGTATTGTAAGCCAATAAGGAAGACCAGTTTCTTGCTGAGCTAAACTAATATGGGAAGGAAAGTCCCATACTTGTGAATTTGGTTCCTGTGCAGAACTGATCTGAAAATAAATGTGGAATTTGGAAATATGTGGGTAAAAAATTTGCAAGAAAATTCTGAATTTGAAATTGATGACAATTTCTCATAATTTTTGTATACATGTGATGCAAGTGAGACAAAAAAAATCTTTCTAGGGAGGATAGGTGAAGGCTGTCAAGATGGAAATCATGAAAAAGGATATTGTTGAGACATGAGAACCTTGTGGTAAGCCATGATCGCCCTAGAACATGTTGTGTTGTGGTAAAACAAGCCGGATGGACGCCTCGATAGAGAAAGTCTGAGGGATGTCTCGACTATAAAGATCAATGAAGTCTTTAGAACTCTTGTTTTGTGAAAAATCCTTGGCAAAGAAATATGGATCACCCGAGGAAGTGTGTATCAGAGAAGGGGATGCCTGGAGGGTGAGTGACCATAAGGAAGATAAGACTTTAAAAATTATCATACATTATTGATTGGGATCATGCACACAATGGGTGCATCCAGGATAAATAGTGATCCAAGATAACAAGACGACCATTTAGATGCAAATCCACAAACTGCACAGATAAGTTATGTGCTACATTAGGAAATTTTTCCTCTTAAATTTTGAATAAAAGTAAGATCATTACACATGAAAGCTATGATTAATATGCTTGTTTTCCATGATTATTGAAGGTAGGTGATGAAGGCCAAGGGCCTGGAAAGGATCTGACCAAGAAAAAGGATTAGGATTTGTGAATCAGCTGAATGACAATAGCATGATAGGTGTTACTGAAAAAGAACATTGAGGACGGTGTTCCCTTTTTAAGGGGTAGGGGATTGTAATACCTCTGTTTCCACCAGCTTGTAATTAATCATTAATTATGATCACCATGCTATTTCATGTGAATAACGTAAATGTATTATTGTTTATAATTTCAATTAAATGACTGTGGGGGTGAATCCTTGAAGTACTGGCCATTATATCACTAGAGGAAAGATTAAGGAATCTATAGAGAGGGTTCATTATGTCAAATAACCCAAATTCTCCTTATTGGAAATAATAAACCTTCTCCATATCCCAAGGCAAAGAATCAGTTAATGAAAGAAGGACTGGTGGTTGAAAAATCAATTATACCCATGAATGGAGGCATGGAGGGTCTCGCTAGGAAGACAAAAAGATATCAACCCAAAGTACCACAAAGGGAATTTTTTACTGCAGGCCTAGAATGACCTGAGTTTCCTTCTGACAGAAGGAATAAGATAGTTCTAGAACTTCCCTAAAGAGGAGAAAGGCATGCAATAATAAAAGAGAAAAAAAGACAAGATGGAGACACACTAGAAAGGGGAATGCGTGACCAGGAGGAATGCATGAGATTCCCCAAACTCGAAGGACGAACTACACGATACAAATAGTTTTGGTTATAGGAGAAAAAGGAGGAAATGGATCACTGAGAATTGTTGAATACCTGAACTGAACGAAAGGTCGCGAGATTGATGTTGAGGGAGCATCTAATAAACCTCATGGAGGGCATGATAAAGAAAGGATCTCTGAGAAATGGCATAAATTTCCCTAGTGATATCATGGCTTGGAACGGGGGTGGCCAGAGCGTTAATATTGAATGCCTCTAAGCCTACGGTTGGGTAGAAAGGAAGACAGCCACAGTCGATTAGTTGGTTGCAAATCATAATAGATATGCATTATTATACCCCTTGAATGTTTCAAGGATGTGCATGCTTGTTTGATGATTTGACTATTTTCTTCATTTAAACTGGTTATGTATTTAAGCAAGTAAGGATCTGTAGGGTCGAATATGAATTTTATACATAAGAACTTGAGCCTTTTGTAGCGGCTCAAATTAAAGGAGATGAACTGTAATTTTGTTAACCATAGGCCCAATTTCATATGTGCATGTTTACACTTCCAATTATTTGGGTCTCCTGAGAAAGGGGTCTGTTAAGCTCAGGAGAGGTAGTGCGAAGGTGTACATAACCTATGTAATATGTGTAGGTATTAAGAAATATCTAAGTTATAAACTCCAAGAGAAGTGCAAGGAGTGTTCTTGCACTTCATTAAAAGTATTTGCAAGCTCAAAAAGTATAATGCTTGTAGAATGTAGCCGATGGACGCACCCTTTAGACCTTTCACTTGTATGACCAACGTATGGGAACCCCGCGCTAGTATGAAAGGAGCTAAGTTCTTATTATCCTCGGAGCTCTGGGATTTTGGAACTTCAGGATGTCACAACTTAACAATTTCCAAAAATCCTGAATGTCAGAGTCACGATGTGATGTGGGCCATAGATCTAAGGATGCCTGAGAGCTATCCAAACTATTAGATCTACTTCATAGTCAGCCTGACGTTGACCACTTCCGGAGAGAAAATGTGTTACAACCCCAAAACCTTTGAATGTTGGATTTATGAATTGTTGTGAGTATTCTATATAGGGAGTCCATTGGGGACCCTTCTTAACCTTCCAATCAACTAGTGGAGGGTTTCGGGTATGGTACTTCAGTGAAGTCCCACTTTGGGAGAACAAAGATCTTATAACATCAAACTCACCAAACTCCAAAGTTACAAATGAGAGTTTTGGATCTAGGGAGTTCGTTAAGAACCCCTCTTAATTATCCAATCATCCAGAGGAGGGACCTGCACATGGTAATTCAGCAAAGTCTGACTTCTTTAGAGTGGAGCATCCATAAAGTCGAAACCCCAAAGGTTGGAACTGCAAAGTAACGAGAACTGTAGATATAGGGATCCTTCGGGATATTCCCTAGCCATTGGATTTATACCATGGTCATATCGATGCTAACCATTCCGAGAGTGAGGAGGAATTCACACCACGAATTCCTTGAATGTCAAAATTACGAATTAATGGAGTTTGTAGATACATGGGCCACGTGGACACACCTTGATCATGAGATCGAAGGGCTTGGAAGGTGATCAGTATAGGGTGATATGGTATGGTGACGGGGTGACTTTGACCCACCTTTTACTTTCCTCATATCACCTAGATTCATATGTTTCACAGACCCTATGTGTCCATTAAAACGTGACACATTTCACCCACTATACGGGCCATGTGTCATCTCTTCCTTTCTGTGTGCCATCCCTGGCACTTACATGTTTGGTCCATGTGGTCGGAGCCATGTGGACAGAGTTCAGGACTTCGGGAGTCCAGGAATTTAGGACTTTGGAGAGCATGCATGTAGTGATAAAAAGGGGCATTCAACGTCGAGCGTTGAACAACGAACATCGACCGCCATGTGGGCGGATCCACGTGGGGAGATTTCAATATTTTAGGAGTCTGAGAATTCAATACTTCAGAGAGCATGTGTTCCATAAGAAAAAGGGTCATTCAACACCAAACTTCAAATAACAAATGTCGACCGCCATGTGTCCCCCAACTAATAACGCCCGAACAACTTCAGGAGGTCATATCTTGCAAACTAGAGGTCATATTAGAGCTCGGTAATAGTCTCTAGAAATATACGGGTGAGTAGAAGAGGATGAATACCTTGGAGAGATGATTTGAGATGATTAGAGTAAGAAATATTTTGATTCCACATCCCTAGAAAGGGTATTTAGGGGTCGGGTGTATTACATTTTTGCTTCTTTCCCATAAACCAATGTATACAGAGACATATTAGTGTTGTCATTCAGATTCATTCTTCTTTCCCATAATGCATCAGTCAACTTTAAATGGGTGGTGGAGGTAGGTGAAAAATTTACACCACATATTCCTTCATGGAATTCTTTCATCAATTCTTCAACTTTCCTTTCATCAACACATCTCAGCAATATACCATCATATTTTCTCCTGAAAAGGATATTAGCAATCAACACATATTGAATTGACTTCATTTTTAATGTTCTTCTCTCTTTAGGGTTCATGGTGACTGGAAATTGTCCAGGCCTCAAACAAAATACAATATCTCTATACCACTTTTAAAGTGCCATGGGTTCTCCTACTAAAATTGAAATCATTCCGTCCAAAGAATCACTATTTTCAATGAGCTTACATAAACCTTGTCCTTTCATTTCCTTTAAAGGTTTAATTTCAATATCATATTCTTGAATATTCACCACCCAATTTTCCCATTTTCTTTCTCTCAATTGTTGATTCAAAAGAATTTTCACAAGAGAGGATGGAACATATTAAATGACATGAGAATTTAGTATGTAAGTCTGAAAGTGCACCACAGCCTTCACAAGACTTAGGGCTTTCTTCTCCAATTCTGAATATCTCAATTCATAATCATGAAGGTTCTTGCTCATGAAGCTAATTGGAAGTTCTTCACCCTTGGTATTCCTCTGAGTAAGAATATATGCAACAATCGTTTGTGTAGCGAACTAAATAGATTATGAAGTCTCTTTGAAAATATGGACTAATGAGGATTGGATCTATGTTGATTTCCTTTTTTATATTATTAAAATATTCTTGTGTATCTATGGTCCATTCAAACCTTTGATCCTTTTTCAACAATAAATTTATTGACTTCACAATACTTGCATATTCAGGGACAAATCTTCGTACAAAGTTGATCTTTCCAAACATGATTGAAATTCCTTCTTAGATGATGGGGGGTTGAGTTCATTTATATCTTTAACTCTTTCTGGATCTATATAGATTCCTTCCTTGCACACAATATGACCCAATAACTTTCCTTGAGTTACAAAAAATAAACATTTCTTTTGATTTAAGGAAAGACCATATAATATACACCTGTCAAAAACTTTCCTCAGGTGATGAATGTGATTGCTCCTTGTTTTTGAGTGTACTGTTAGGTCATCTTGATAATCCACCATGAATTTTCCAATCAACCCCTCAAAAGAATGATTCATATCCCTTTGAAATGTGGCTCCTGCATTTTTTAAACCAAAGGGCATCTTAGCATATGCATATGTATCCTAAGGTCTTATGAAATATGTATTCTCTCTATCTTCTTCAACAACTAAGACTTGATTATACCCAGAAAAATCATCTAACATGGACATGCAGGCTGATCCCATGACTTGTTGGAGAAAAAAATCCATGTTAGGTAAAGGATAATTATCCTTTACACTTGATTTGTTAAGATACCTAAAATCTACAAACATCTGGATCTCCCCAAACTTCTTTCTTACTATCAAAGGGTTTGTAATCCAATCAGAATGTCTGATGGGGTATATTATTCTAGACTTTTTTATTTTCTCCAATTCAAGCTTTACAAGTGGTTTTAAATTTGGGTTCATCATCCTTATCTTCTGCTTGATCGACTTTGCCCCTTCTCTCAAGGAAATAATATGTTGAAATATTGTTTTATCATATGCCTTCAAATCATCATAACTCCATGTGAACATGACGTAGACCCCCAACCCGCAGGTCGAGATATGCTCTCAGGATCGTTCAAATCTTCCTCTGAGCCAAAGAAACTCTTTCATATCCCTATCAAAACCTTCAACAAATTTAATCCACAACTCCTTATGGGATAATCCTATATGAACAAACACCAGATGCCAACACAAATCCCCCTTGGCCACAATAGTGTCATGCCCTGTTCTAAGTCGGGACTTCGGGGTTCATGATTTCATGATACTTGTCGTCGAGTTTCCCAACCCTTCAACTGCTGAAACTTGAAATGAAGAATCGTCGAAATGTTGCCACATCCTCCTCTTTCATGGCCTTATCGCGTTTCACAATTTTGGAAATCCTGAAACAAAGGATCCCTCACCTCTTGTCTTCTCGAATGTCGAAATTCCAAAACCAAATAAGTCAGCCAGAGATGACTTCCACATGGGTCATGTCACTTCATCGGGGTTTCAGACTTCGCGATTTCGCGAATCTAGATGCTAAGCTCCCAGCTCTTCGACCTTCAAAACCCCAAACTCTGAAATGATACCTTCTATAGGATCAACGGCTACAAGACTCCCTCCGATCCAATGGCTAGCACGATTTTAGACTTTTGGGTGTTGGGAGTTCAAAAATCTCGATCGCAAGCCATTGTCCTCTTAGTTTCCCGAACCCCGAAACACTGAAATGATCGAAAAGCTCACAGCAAGTCATGATCAACGGTCCACATTGATTTTTGATACCAACTATTGGGTTCATCCTCCCTTATCCGCCTTGCATCTTTTTTGGATCTCACAGTCCTCTTGATTTTAGGAGTTCTTCTAAGAGAATTTCGACCGTTCAATTTCTTCCTTAATCCCTCCTGCTAAATGAAACAGTATTCTCCCACTGGAACTTAACTTCTGCTGGATGAATTCAACTCTCGTCTCCCTTTGAATTAGTTCGAAGGTATCAAACCTCTTGAGCTCACCTCGTAAACTCAATCCTCCAAAAGGGTCCCTACTCTCACTCCTTGCGGCAACCGCTCAAATACTTCTACGTATTTGACCTCTCGACTCTATGCCCCTCCTGCAATAGTAGTCTTTAAATTCTCCTTAGTTGATAAGTCCTAAGACTTCCAATGCCTATGCACTCCTTGCATGGCTTTTTGTGCTACTCTTTCACTTATGTTGAAATGAGAACAATGATATCCCTCCTGAGCTACAGAGATAAACTTTGAATCTTCGTCAATGCACTCCTTGCGGACGCTTCACTGCACTCGCAGGAACTTCTCACTCAGGATGAGAAACAATTGAAACTCATTCTCTCTCTCTCAGAATTCATATAATCAACATGAAATCATTCATTCAACACAGAATAACAACAATGCATGACAAAGAGAGTAAGAGATTGTAAACAAACCATTCAACATGTGTACATAGAAAACATCATAACACCATGAGTCTGAATCAAAGCTTCATATATTAATTCAAACTTTTGTACATGGGTTCTCTTCTACAATTCTTCTTCTACAACCTCTCCTTCTCTATGCTAATGTTCTTATCTCTTCTAATTATGATTGATACAATGATACAAGATACAATAATGAGGGTGTCTATATCTTTTTTCCCTCTTATTCCTAAAACTATCTAATCTATCATTCAAACCTACCTACTTTCATTAACTATGCATAAATGTCTTAATACAATATATGGATGGGAGAATCTCCCCAAATCCATTTACAATCTCCAAAGCATAAATGTGAGTACATTCCTCTTAACTACTATATTAATGTCTTTGTTTCAAAATTCAAAACAGGTCTTTATCAGAACGTTCTCTTTTCTTCCTCCATGCATCCAACTATTTCTTTGGCTTAAGCATGCGCTTTGCGCTTTGCACGATGCTCTTGCATCATAACACATCAATATATTATTTAAACAATGCAACATATGGATCAACTTGGTCAATTGTGCAATCAACTCCCAAATTGATGTATTTTGGGGAAATATTAGTTCCAATGTTATTTTTTCTTGTTTCTTGGAGATTTCAGAGCAATGCTTCTTCCAGGAGGGTTTTAACATGATTGTCTCTTGTAAAAAGAGACTCTAATTGAATACAATTACTCAAGACAACAATTATGTAACTGCCTTCATCTTCATCATCATGCATAACTTTTTTCCAATTCTTCATCATTCTCAAATACTTGTAAATATTCTTGATTATCAGGTACAAAAGGTTGGAATATTATTCTTACTTGAAAATATATTTTTCTCTGAACATCATTCAGTTTTGACAATGATGTCGCCAAGGATAATGAATCTTCCTACTGATTTTTTTCCCTTGGGATAAAAGAAATGTTGAAAGAGTTGAAGGCTTCCATCAATTCGTTAACACTTTTGAAATATAATTTGAGTCTTTATTTTTTTATTTCATACCTTTGGGTAACTTGATTTATCATCAACTCGGAGTCACCAGTCACAATTAAATGTTCTATATTCATTTCTTTTTCAAGAATCATCCCCTAAATTAAAGCGTCGTTATCTGCCTCATTATTGGTACACAAAAATTCAATTATGATAGCATGTGGATGCACAATCTTTCCTGGGATTAAAAGGACAATCCAAACTCCACTCTCAGAACTTGAGAAAGATCCATAGAATTACATCCTCCAATAACCTTCAAATTGATGCGTTTGATTCTCCATATCTTAAATTTTCTCCAGGTCTTGAATTTGTTCCATGTCTAGGATAGCATATTTTTCAATCCCAAACTCTATATAATATTCCATTAAATCATTATCCTTCTTTTTGAAAGAGAAGGGTCTCTTGGGTTCATGAGCGACCTTAATCATTGCTCCTTCTTTGTTTGGAAACATCATGCAACTTCCATCATTCATTATGTATCTTCCAATCATAGACAACCAATCTCTTCCTAAAACAATTCCATATGCAGGAGGAAGGTCTACCACAATAATATTGAAAAATGTAATAATATGGGGAGTTGTCGTGATCCAAGCATAAAAGTCTTTGATTTTGCCACAGGTTGGCACTTGTCTACAATCAATTTCATATATAAGTTCACCAATCTCATAATATTTGGTGCAAATCATGCTCAATGCCTCCATGACCACTAGTGGCATAATATTATTGGTCACTCCAGTATCAACTAAACAATTATGAAGTGAAACATAATGATTTTCAATCGAAATATAAAAAGGTTGGATTTTACCTCTCAACTTGATGGTTGGTGTGCTCTGGATTTATTTCAAACTTATAACAACAACCTCCATTTTCCCAAATGGATCATCCAACAATATCAAAATATTTTCCCTTTGTTGAGGGATCTTTACCACTTATGTAAAAGGAAGACTTATCTGTAGCTTTCTCAAGTATTCTACAACATTGTATTTCATCTTGGTAGGGTTTGACATCACGTGTTTCTTCCTGCTTATAGTGTTATCTGTCACATTTTCATTTGTCTTTTTATCATTCACTTTTTCTTTATCTTTTTCCTTTTCCTTTTTAGTATCATTTTTATTCTTGGATTTATTTAGAAGAGCTAATTTCTCAGAAACATTCTCTTGAGATTCTGGGTCATTGTCTTCCTCTTCAAATATATACGTGGACATCTCGCATCCCTCCATATATACATTTTCATAAATTTCACCAGGTAAATAATAATTCCCTTTACCAACCATTTTCTCATCATATACATCATCCAAAACAACTACATTTGGGATTGGTTTCCTAGGAACCCTTTGCCTTTGTAGATTATCATTTTTTTCAAACCTCACTATGTTCTCTTGGGGAGGATTCCTTATTTTCTCTTGGACCCACATTCTTGGATTTGCTACATAATTACCCCACTTATTAATATGGTTATCTTATTCTTCATTTTCTTCATGGTTTTATTCATTTGTGCAATTTCAATTCTTTACCTGGTTTCTTGTGCTACAACAGGGTCAACCTTCACATATGGTATGGTTCCCTTGAAAAATCCTCCTCCAATTGTTTGGTTTTGGGTTGTTCATGGCTTTGGCTCTTCTTTATTTCTTGAGCTATAGGATCCTTGATCATCAATATTTAGGCCTCCCAACTATCTCTATACTTTTCCCAGGATAATATCGGGGTTAGAACCTGTCTCAATCTTAATTTCTTCCATCTCAATGGACTTAATCATTGCTTCCTCTAAGGTATCCATCTGGGATTTTCGGATAGGATATTTTACATTTGGGGGAAACTCATTCTTATAACAATCGAGTATCACTAGGTCATTAGGTATTTTATCTTCTGGAATTTTACTCAAGGTTTTATTGAACCTAAGATTAAAATTTCATATTCTCTCATTCTTCCCCAAACCAATATGGGTTAAATTGGTGAGAAAGGTATGATAGGGAACTAGAGGGGGAAAAATAGTCAGGAGTATGGATTTGAGATCATTAAATGACCCAATTGAACTTTGGGTAATGTCGTATACCATTCATAGGCTCTTCCTGCTAAGGTTTGAATAAATAAACTTACCATCACATCGTCATATTCAACACGATGAAAATCACAAACATCAAGAAATAAATTAAGGTGTCTTTTGGCATCAATTGTTCCACCTCCAGAAAATTTCTTCAATGTACCCTTAGGGAGAACAGGGAGGACATGTTTCTCGCCTCGAATATTTAAGGGGGAATCTCTTACTCTTATTCAGCTTTCAAATATTAGGTTTTCTTTATTTCTTCCACCGCCTCCTCCACCTCCTTGTCTTTCTTCATGAGATTATCTTCGTGGTTCTTCTTACAATTGTTCATTTCTTTTTTCCATGTCCTAAGATATTTTAGGAATATGTTTTCCACTTCTTAGAATATAGACTTGCTTGATTATACTTCTCATAATGGTTCCCTTGTATTTGTCCAGCTTCAATCCCGACCTTGTTCTTGTGTTGCTCTAGCCAGTCTTTTGTTTCTTCGGTCTTGTCGCTCGTCTCTCCTATATCTTCAGATAATTTCTCTTTATTATTTTTGGGCCAATGTATTCCAAGATATTTCCAATTATTCTCAAGTCTCGAATACCATTATTACCATATTATATAGTTGATGTAATATGTTTCGTTGATTATTTAATCCAATTTCCAGGTGGGGCTAATCAGCCAGGGGAAAAGTCATGTATCTTTCAAAAGATGCTAAACTAGATGTCAATTTTCCATTCACTCCCTAGTATGGTCACCGAAAATGTTGACAGTTTAATCCGTTAAGACCGAAATGAAAACCTCATGAGGATACAAATCCCCCTGTGTTTTTATAGAGGTGGTACTCCTCTTTGTGTCAAAATTTTCTTTGAATTCTAGGTTTTAAGGATAATGTAGGACTCTCAGAAAGTACATCGTGATATTCAAAGAAATATAAATATTGCAGTAAAATAAAAATTTTTATTTTCAAGAAGGATTTCCTTAGAGATGACTAGGAACTTCTCACATCACATATTTTAAAAAGATAAGAAAAATTTCCTCACATCCATCATATCTAGAAATAAAGATTTATGATCACATAAAATAAAAGAAAATGGTCTTCATGCATAAGAAAAATTTAATAGAGTAAAAACATGGGGAGCTCAAGTGAATATAATGATAGATCAATCTCAAAAAAATTATACTCAAAACTTAGAGTTATAAAATACAGTCAAAACTGATCTCAAAATAATTCTCTTTGGGATTTCTAAAAAATATAGACTCTATTACAAATCCTTGAAATTTAAATGTGTTCATCCTTAGTATGTTGCTCACGCAAACCATAAATCAAATATAAAAAAGAAATAAGTTGTGGAAAGAATATGGTGGGAGATGACATAGTAGCAAGACCTAGAAAGAAGAGAGGAATAAGTTATCGGATTTTGGTTAAACCTTTCTAGTCAAAGAAGCATAGTAACTGGATGAAAAAACTAATAAAGAAAGAAATATGTGATCAACATAAACTTACTATGATGGTCTCTCCTCTTTATTCACTTGCTTGCTTCTGTCCTTTTATTGTCCTCATTGACAGTTATAGAAACCATCTCAACTGCTTCTTGGCCTTCTTTGTTAAATTTTTCAATTGCCTTTTTAAGCCAATATTCAATGTATTTTTCATTGGTGAAAATTTTATTTCATGCCTGATCTTAATATTGAATAATTTTTTTCCAATTGTCTTAAGTCATGAGAAATGCCATCGATTGCCCCCACAATATCTTGATTTTTCATGGAATAATCAAGCAACCAATTTTCTATTACTTCTTCATTAAAAATAGTATGTATTAACGAGTTTCTAAATCCCGTTGACAACATATGTTCTAAAAAGATTTTGTTAGGATCAAACCCCTTTATATTTTCGACATATTTTAAATTTACATTGTTGAAGTGATATCAAAACTCATCAATTTTATTTATGTTTCTGAATATGAAATCTCCAATCTTCCATGTCAAGGTGATAAATTGTTTTTTTCTTTTTTCATGGAAAAAATGTAGCCAGAAGTTGTATTTCCTTGCCACCTTTGTAATGAATAATTTTTCAAATACATGATAGGGAGAAAAGAAGAATTTTATTTGGAACAAAATATACTTATGACACTGTGACTCTCCATTTGTTATATCGTTCCCTTTTTCTCTAAGAATTTGTTATCCTGGTTAGATATCCTTGAAGTATTTTAGCCAACAACAACCTCTTGAAGACTGAGACAAAATCATTATAAACATCATAAAAATACAAAGGGCTCTTATGTCTCCATAATTCTTGATACCAAAAGGTAACTAGATATATTTCATGATTCACCCTCTTACTTATCGTCAATTTTGGGAATTGAAAACAATACACTATAGTGAATATCATATAGGAAGGAATAAAAAAAAAATCGTCCCTTTTATAGTGCGTTAATTGGGATGATATTTCGATAGAAATCATTTTTCCCCAGTCAAATATGGCATGTTCTTTCACTGTAAAATACAAGATATATAAAATAATATGAGGGATAGAGGAAGTTCTTTCCTGACCTGTCAACCTAGTAAAAAACCATGCAATTTATCGAAATGGTTTTTTAAAAGAGTCGATCTGGATCCTGGTTATGTCTTCTGGAATAGACACAAGATTCTCCAAATATCCAGGTAGGAGTTCAAGGCCATTTTTATGTTTCTTCAAGAAATATCTGTATTCTTCTCCTTTGAAGGTAAGTGTCAGCTCTGGGAGCTTCAATATATTGGAAAATAATTGCAGTGAAATGGAAATCAGAGAATGACCTTGGAGTTGTATAATTCTATGGCTTGGCACGTACTTCTCCATGCACCATGCAACAACTTATTTGCAGTCAAAGACCTCAGGAACACACCCTGCACGAGCAATCCTGAATACCCAAATTACGTATTTATGTGCAGGAGGGGAGAAATAATATGAATATGCTCTGGACCACTAAAAGTTCTTGTCTTCATGACCAAAGATATTTAAATTATCACCAAAACATTGTTATCTAGGTTGTGTTTCCATAGGTTGATGAGAGTATTCTTTCAGCTGGATAATAACTTGAAATAAATATTTTCAGAGAGATAACAATGATATAACCTTTGGAAAATGGTGTTTTAATGAAATTTAATGAAACAAGGGGAGGTATAAAAGAGGGAAAAGAAATGGAAAAATAAGTTGGGAAAATAGAATAGGGAAGGAAATTTGGAAACGGGAAATGATCTCAACAGGTACATAATTTTTAAGCAATGATACATTGAATACTTTAGGAATACATATTGATGCATGAAATGAAATCATGTATGCTACAATACTAACCCTCTTCAGGATTTCAAATGGCACGCAATAACGATTTGCCAATTTGGAACAATTTCCCAACTCTAGGGAACTTCTCTTGGCCTTTACTTTTAAAAACACACGCTCAACCACTTTGAACTTTGTGTGAGTTCTTCCCTTATCAACATAATTTTTTTGCATGTCCTGGGAAACCTTTAGATTCTATTTTATTCTCGCCATATTCTCTTCCATTTCCCTAAGTAATTATGGTCCAACCATTTTTGTGTCTACTAGGTTGTCCCAACTCACTGGTGTGTTGCACTTTCTTTTATAAAGGGCCTCAAATGGCCTTAGATTTAGATATTCTTGATACTTGTAGTTATAATAAAACTCCACCAAATGAAAATAATTCTCCCATTTGGATGGTTTATCCATCACACACATCCTCAACATATATTCAATCACTTGATTCACCCTCTATATTTTCCCATATGACTATGGATGATAGGTTGTGCTAATGTTCATATCAATCCCAAATCCTCTGAATAATCCTTTCCTAAAATTTGATGTAAAAGTTGGATCTCTGTCAAACACAATTGCCTTAGTTATACCATGTAGTCAAGAAATTTATCTCATATACATATCAACAATGTTGGCTTCCTTGTGAGTGAGTTTTATTGGAACAAAGTGGGAATATTTAGTAAGATTATCCACCACCACCATGATGGAATAATGTTTCTTGGTTGTTTTGGGAATATTGGTGATGAAATCCATTGTTATAACCTCAAATCTCCACTCAAGAATGGGTAACGGTTGTAGCAAACTAGCTGGGTGTCTATGCTCAACCTTGATTTTTTGACATTCCAAACACTTGGCAATAAATTCAACAACCTCTTTCTTCATACATGGCCAATAATATTGTCTCTTGACAAGTTGAATGGTCTTCTAGTAACCTAGGTGTACAACATAAGGAACATTATGCATTTATTTTAATATCATATTTTTCAATTCTTGAGAATTTGGAACATAAATTCTGCCTATGTACAAAGTAATTTCATCCTATTTTAACTCAAAATTCACAATTTTCTACAGCAAAATACCTTGCTATAATTTTGTCTTTATTTCCATGTACTGTAGATCTGATTTTGCAACCTCTATAATTTTTTCTTTCAAATATCATATGTACATGATAATGGCTATAACATACATCTCATGCACTCTCCTCCTGAGTGCATCAACCACCTTGTTATCTTTACTATCAAAGTCATACTCACCGAGGAATTTTAACCACCTACTTTTTCTAGAGTTTAGAGTTGGTTGTCCAAATAAATATTTCATAACACTATGGTATGTCCTCAACTCAAATGTTTTTCCCATGAAGTAGTGCCTCCACATATTCAAGGAAAGCATTATGGGTTCCAATTCCAAATCATGAGTAGCATAGTGTCTTCCATGTTCCTTCAATTTTCTTAATTTGTAGCACACCACCTGTCCATTCTGACTACAAACTACACCAAGTATTTCTTTACATGGATATGTTCATACAATGAAGTCTTCATTTGGATCAACAATATTCAATATTGGAGCACTAGTCAACAAATACTTCAAGTGTTGGTAACTTCTTTCACAATTTGATGTCCACTCAAACTTCACACCCTTATTTTGTAAGGAAGTGATTGGGTGTGAAATCTTTGAAAATCCTTCAATAAATATTTTCTAGTAACTTGCAAGTTCAATGAATGATCTCACCTCAGATACATTCCTTGGTGTTGGCCACCCTTCAATGGATTTTATCTTCTCTAGGTCCACTTCCATCCTTTTCTCTGAAATAATATGCCCTAATTAATGTATCTTCCTATGGTAGAATGAGAACTTGCTCAACTTTGCTAATAGTTGATGTTCTCTTAATAATTGTATCACAATCCTCAAGTGTTGCTCATGTTCTTCTTCATATTTTGAGTAAATAAATATGTCATCCAAAAATACAATGACAAACTTATCCTAGTATTCTATGAAAATACCATTCATTAAACACATGAAGACAATTGGTAAATTTGATAACCCAAATGGCACCACTGTGAAATAATAATGTCCATACCTTATTCTGAAGGAAGTATTGCTAATGTCTTCTTCCTTAATTCTCACTTGGTGATAACCTGACTTGATATCAATATTAGAGAATATCTTAGCATATTTCAGCTGATCAAAGAGATCATCTATCCTTGGAAAATGATACTTTTTCATCACACTTATCTTGTTCAATTGTCTGAAGTCAATGAAAAGCCTCAAGGTTACATCCTTTTTCTTGACAAATAGTACTGGGGCACCACAAGTTTACACAGTTGGGCATATATACCCCTTCTTTAGAAGTTCCTCCAACTACATTTGCAACTCCTTCAACTTTGATGTACTCATCCTATAGGGATTCTTGGATATTGGGGCTACTCCAGGCATATAATTTATGGATAAATCAATATCTCTCTTGGGTGGAAGCCCTGATATTTCTTTAAATACATATTCAAAATCTTTCAGGATTGCATAATATTCAATATTTTGTAGTTTATCCTTAGGTGCCTCCCCCATATGTGCTGCAAATACTTGACATACCTTCTTTAATTTTTTCTTCAGCTATAAGGATGAAACTTCTCTTATGGTTACTACTCTTGGAATACCCCGAACTATCCTCAGGTTCACTTATAATAGTCTAGAATAACATGATGTTGGTCCAACCAATCCATACCGATTAGGTAGTCATATGAGCCCAAAGGTATGATATTCAAATCTTCCCTTATTCTTAATTCATTCATGTCCATTGGGAATGCTTTAACCATCTCATTAATATTCCTTTTAGCTTATGTAGCTAGTTGCATGATCCAAGATTTACCAAGCTTGTTTCTTAGAAAATGAAATATTTCCACCATATTAGGATCTAGATAACTATGACTAGCTCTTGAATCAATCAAAAAAGCAATTGGTTGGTTGTTGATCTTACCTTCCACTTCAATCACATGGGACTGAAACTTAACTTGCTTGTTATCTATAGCTACGTAGATCCTAGGTACATTTATGCCCATGTCCTTCATTGTTTAATCTTGTTGTACATTGTGAAAAATCCTCACTTTTTCACCTTTGTGGGGGGAATATATGTACATATGATCTCCCCCACAACCCCAACATTGAATAGGTGGTTTCCTTGGTATTTTCCCCATTGTCTCAGTAATCTTAGGTTCCTTAGGAGCTAGTTGTCCTTGAGAATTATTTCAAAAGAATGGTGGATTTGTCCCCTTCCTCCTCTATTCCATATTGCTCTTCTTCTTGTCTTCCCATGCATTTTGGAAAGTTGGTATTCCTATATGATGGTGATAAATGCATTTATCTCTCCTTATGGTTTCCTCTAGTGTCTTGGGAGCATCATACTATATCTTGTTGTGAATAACTGATGGCATCCCACTCAAGTACCTTTGAATATTAACTTGTTTATCCTTGATGAAATAAACATATTTTATAAGATATAAGAACCTCCTTTCATACTCATCTATGGTCATACTCCGAAGCTTGAGTTCAAAGAACGCCTTCATCTTCTTATCATAGTATTGTTTGGTTAAGTAATTATTTTGAATATACCTTTTGAATTCTCTCCAAGTAACCTTTTTCTCATCAATTTGTTTTACTTGCACGTACTAATCCCATCACATTGATGTTTTTCCTTTGTGTTGATATACTAAAATTCTTCCTTTTTCCTATCAAGAGTAATTATGCAACTGAAAATACTTTCTCATTCCCAATAGCCAAGTCTCATCATCCTTATCCTTCTTATGTTCACCATAAAATGTAGATTGTTTGATTTTATTCATTTCTTCATGTAGCTCATCCACTCCAGACTTATTATTATGCTTCCTGACAAGGGATGGACTTGAAATAATGTGTTATCCAAGTTGGATTCCTTGGGGAGTGATAGTGATTCCTACCAACACTTATGTTTCTTCTCCTTTTATCATGAGACTGATGAATCCCTAATTTTCTTGACACAGTATCATTATCCATATTATTATCTATTATGTCCAATATCTGCATTAACTTGATGTTAAAACCTTATCACTACTCCTTTAATTTCATAAGATTCTCGTTATCAACTTTATAACTTTGGACATCCTTTTGAAAAAATTTATTTTATCTACCGAGTTCATGTTTTGTTCCTTCCTGTCTTCTCCATGCCCATTGGATTTTGTTACTGTAGAATCCACGCCCATACCAAATATTTTTCCTTCATCTTCATAATTGTAAGTTCTTTGGGAATCATCCATGTCTTGGTTTATTGATCTTCTTGATAAATTCTTCTTACGTCGAATTATGTTCTAGGTTTTGTAAAATATGTATGTAACAAGATTTGTAAGGCTACAAGAATTTAAAAAAACAATCATTTTATACAACATTTTGTTCTTCATAATTTTATCAAAAATAATTTATTTATGATTTCTCATGAATTCTTAATATCTTTTTTTTATACATTCTTGATTGAATACATGGACTTCGTTGTCCACAAATCCACATGACTAATTCTCATGTCCTCCTTCAACATATTTGAGTAGGAAGACTATTAATGACATGACAGGGAAGATAATTATGTTAGCTCGAGCATCCTAGATTCGATGTTGAGCCAATGTCTGATTATCTTCGATTTAGATCTTAACCATTAAAATATTTCACCATGGGTATAAGGTCTTCATTTATTCCCTTCAAACTTCCTCAGCCTCCAAAATAAACTCTCGTGTTCCACCGCCCTTAACCTACTCCCATACTTAGAAACTTTTCTTAATTTTATCACAGTTTCATGAGTCCATTGCATTCATGTTATACCTTATTCCTCATACAAAACAAACCATGGTGTTCCACCTTATCCTTTGTACAAATATTCTTAGTCATTTTCTCTAATATCTCACCATGGGTTCATGATCATTTTCTTATGCTTCATCACCTCTACGATATCCTTCACACCTGTGAAGTCTTGACACTTAGTCAAATTTTGAAATTTCACAGTGGGTTCGAGTGATCCCATATTTCTTTTAATATTAGAATTACATCCACCCATCCACCCTGTTATCGCTCAGTTTGTAGTTTAGGTCAAATAGCTAAAGGATAAGGGTCAAACTTGTGAAACATGAACCTTCCCCACCCAATGTCACCACAATTGGGGAGGTTCTTATCCCAGGGGAGATGTCCCCAGTAACCTGAGGTTTTGAAGAGGCTGAGATATAAGGTCAGAGTTAAAGTTTCCCCCTTAGAGGTTACCACCAAAATCAGAAGGTTCGGCTAATCAGCCAATAATGAAGTATAGTCCCAAATGAGAACACTTGCCCGTAACAAAGAAACAATAGAAAAATATGTATGCAGGCTATATACAAAGGGTTAGCACTTCATATGACCATATGATATAATTTAAGCAATGTAAAGAAATAGATATCAATGAGATCAACGTTTTGTCAATTATCTATGGAAATAATATTAATTCATCAATAACTATCAATATGACAAAGCCAACAATGTATTCAATAAACACTTCAATCAATAAATGCTTTAGATCATCACTCAATTGCTTGTAAAAGTCAAAAGCTTGCTGCATCAAAAATAACCAACTATGACATCAGCCTTAGTTAGGGTTAGGGTTAGCTAGTTAGGGTTTCAAGATTTAGAGTTTAAAGAATTGTTTTGAACACTGGGACTTCAACGTTGGAGGTCAAATGTCAATACCTTAGGGTATATGGAGTCAAAGATAAGAGCACAAGGTCTCGAAAGGATGATAACTCAGAGAATAGAAGGTAGGGTTCTATGGTGCTGCAAAGGCAGGGCCCTAGAATCAAAACCCTATGGGAAATAGGCTCACTCTGGTGTTGCTCAAGCACGGCCTCATGCTCTTTCCTCCTTCTCTAAATTGACTTGGAAAAATGACTAGCTTAAAGAATAAATCTAAGGGAGAAAGTGTTGCAATGACAATGCTTTCAAACCCTAGAAGGTGAAACCCTAGGTGTAGGCAATCTAGGCCTAGGACGTCTCCTCTTTTCAACTTATAGACTTCAACGCTAGCTAAGAAGAAGGAAGACAAGTGTAGCAACGACTAGGCTCTATCTCTTTTCTTCAATGGCTGAAAAATATTTCTCAACAAGGGGACATGTAACAATAACCTACTTGTGCGCTTGTTACCTAGGGTTTTAAATCAGCAATACAATAAGTAAATGCAAGAAATTATACCTACAACCATTCATTTA
>JZKD02S1800538.1:486594-499104 GCA_000966675.3 Picea glauca
CAAACAAACCCTAGTTGTAAACCTTCCTTGAGAGAAATGCCATAAATGCCAAAAATATCCTTCCAATAGCAAGTGCACATCACTTTAGACAACAAAACTACCCTAGTAGGGCGCAAAAATAAGATCTCACTTGTGTGAGTGAAGTGTGTTATCTTCAAAATGAGGGAAAACATCCTTAATCTATATCATCCAATGACCTTTAATTTAAAAATTAGGTCATTAGAATAGCCGACAAGGCTAACTACTAAAAATCATAATGTTTTTACATTTATCTGCTAAATAAAATCCTAAATAAGCAGTAAGCAGGACATCTAGCCCTTTTGAGGGAGATGTTGGCCCTTTTTAGGGAAAAACTCAGCACTAGAAGGAAAACGTTGGCCCTCTCTGGGCCTCCAAACTCTGCCACATGTGCCAAACTTCCCTGTAAAGATACCACATGCTAGATGTGACATCAAGGCTCTCTGGAGGATGTCTTGGTCAACATAGGGACACGTTCCACCTGTAGTGGGTCAAGCCCCTAGGGTTGGGCTCAGCCAAGGCGTCCTGGATGAAAATTTCCTCCTTCTTCTCTCGTGCAAATGCTTGATTAGTCACTGTCCTATCTCTTCACCTGATGAGGTCCCAACAACCATCTGATGGTCTCTTCAACCCCATGGAGGTCCAAACTGATCATCTCCCCATGTGTACCAGTCCACCTGGTACCTGTCCACCAGGTATGGTCCTGCACATCAAAAATATCACCCTCCATGGGCTCATTATTCCTCGGGATCATAGCAATGTCAATCATATTTCATCATTAATTTTATCAAATTCATGCATAAGACCCCTAGCATATCATCTAATAGCTCAAAGACATTACACTGACCTACTATATAAAGCTGAAGAAAAAGACATGGTAACCTATTGGGCCAACATCCATAAGAAAAGGAAAGTTCCCAAAGGATATCATCCAAGCCATTTAATATGAGGTGGTGTGGTCTAAGGATGCCTAGACACAGTGAAAACCAAGGGTGGATATTATCCGTGGGTGCCTTTGTAGGAGGCGAGTTGTACCTGTCATGGATGTTGTTCTTTCCAAGCCCTTTATTGCCTTTATTCTTTCTTTTATTTATTTCTTTTTCATTCTTTTTACTTCAAGGTCTAACTAGAGGACACTGCCTTAGCGTGGTGACCAGAGCTAACAATGTTACCCATGCGTATTTTCACAGAAATAATAAGGTTGGCTCGTGATGAGACCCCCTTTCCCTTGGCCATGCAACCAAGGGTCACTACCCTGGCGTGGTGACCAGATAATGGCAATGTCATTCTATTAGATACTTATGAACATAATGGGATGGCTCGTGATGAGAACCCACATCATCTTGGCTAGGTTTTGTTTTATTATTTTTCTTCGGGTCCCTCTTGTTTCTTATCGAGAGGATTTTTATTGCTTTCTCGGGGATCCCTGCGCAAGGCATCTCTAGGTTTTATTTTCTATGGTTTTTATCTTTTACCAGATGCTTTTACCTCCTGGGCCTTTATCCCCTTCTTCCCATGGGATAAAGTGTAACCCTACAATTAGGTCATCCTAATGTCCGGACTAGGGGAGTGGGATAGATGGATAGGAGACAAGATGAAAAATGATGATATGGTGGGAGCGGACGATGGCTCTTCAAAATACCCCCTAGTGGATAACCAAAACCTATGGATACAAGCTTGCTAGGGCACCCCATTAATCCCCCCAACCATGGTCAAGTGGGTTAGTGTAAGATCCAAGCAGTTGTCAGAAACGCAAGGAACCCGATGCATATATCTGAAAGTTATAATGATCAAACATGACACATACCATAATACCTGGACCAATTACCTCATGGAGCAAGAGTATTTTCCGATGCAAGTCCAAGCCGAAGGTGATGGATGATATTGTTGCTAACAAGACAGGTTTGATGAAGGAAAATAAAGATGGGTCCTCCAGGGCCATGCTCAAGTCAATCCTACTATCGGTACTCCATGTCTAGGACCTGTGGGCCTCGAGACATGATCTCCTAGTTATCCCATGAAATCGGGGATAAAACACCCAACAAATCCTTAGGACTTAGCCAATTTTTCACTTCTTACCACAGGTTCATGGGGATACCATACCCTCTATTCTCTTTGCACTCCGTGATAACTTAACACTTAGAAAAATTCCAGGACCTTACCACGTTTTCAAGGGATTGAGAATTGGACTTCCACATGGCTCCACATCACCTACAAACTATCATCTCATCCAACATGTACCTGCAACCATGGAATTACATGCCTTTCTTCCACCACATCAGTGGACACGTGGCCTCCACATCATGCTGACATCATTGTATGGAAAAATACCCCAATTTTTTCAATTTTTCTTACTTCGAAAATCACCCAAATTTGAAATTTATTTCTTGGATTTCCATTAAAATTTGGATATTTTAATTCTTGGTTTATTTCATGCATTACTCATGAATTCTCCAAGAATTTCCACAGCATAATTGGGGACTTCTACACTTTTTTTTTCACGAGAACTATGCAATTACTTATTTTTCCACCATTAGAGCCTGTAATTAAGCTTGACACAACCAAATTGGGGTTTGTACATATTCCTTCGATCCCCTACTCTTCAAATTTGTCTCTTGCGCATTGAATTCATCTTGAATTACTCTGCGAGAATTGGGACTTTTGCCAAATTTTTCCTCAATTGTTTGATGGGCACCATGGCCGCTCTGTAACTTCAACTTTCGGCCATATAAATGACCAAATATGCTCAATTAGAGACTATATTTACCTGTAATTAATTCTTCGGGTTAGTTGTTCCAAATTATTTGTAAAAATCCTTTAATTTCAATGCAATAATTTTATTGAACAGTTTGCAGACATCTTCTGACATTTTGTCAAACAACTTTCCTGCATAGTCTATGTTTTCAATTCTGTGTTTTGATAAATGGACCCATGCAGGCTTAGTGTTGAAAACTGGTCTTTGATACCACATTGTAACATCCCCATACTTCTGCTGGGAAATTCCACATGAAAGTTTGAACTATGATACCTTTTAATTAGCTAAATTTCTCTGCAAGTGCACAAACTAATGCATAATAACAAAAACTATATACAAATACAACAAAAACATAAAACCCATAAGAATAAATGAATAAATATTAACATAACACTTAAATTAACATACAATAGACACTGATATTTAGTAAAAATAACATCAATTGTGTGCAAACCTTCCACGTTCCTCCCAACCTTAGACCACACCACTCATAAAATTTCAGTAGTGGATCACCCCTGTTAGGATATTTATACACTTAGGAGTTAGTTAAGATCTACTTGGTCTAATGTGACATTAGGTAAAAGTGTGTTTCTTAGTGTCTTTCTTTAGTATGCATTAGTATGCATTTGTAGTTAGGAAATCCAATGGTCACAATATGTTCCCGACATAGAGTGATCCGACGGTTCATAATCTCTTCAATCTTAACGACCACTGATCTGTGACTTAACACACAATTTTTCAGTGATCTTTGTTTAAAGAGCATGGAGGGTCATTTTTCTATGATCGATTATGAGAAAATCTCTTGTAAAATCTCTTTCTAATATTTTTATTTTGCATTAATGAACTGCTTCAAGTGGTCACATTAGTTGGGGCAGTGGATGTTTCCCCGTAGGGGTTTTACCACGTGAAAACATCAATGTGTTGATATTTGATTGGGTTATGTGAGTGGTTACTGAAGGTATTTGTCCTCTTTTGGAATACTTCTGTTTTTGAACATGGTATCAGAGCCTGTTTGAAGACCCTCTCCTGTAGTAGATTGAGATCATGAAGCTGATTTCCTTATCTCTATTTTCTATAATTTCCTTAAATTTATGGCTTCTAGGATTGTTCCATTGCGCCCGGAGCACTCATTTCAATCAGGAACACTTTTTGTTTCACTTGAAAAGGTTTTTTTTTCCCAAGATACGACCATTTTAGTCAGATCCAGAGGTATAAAGCCTGGATACACATTTTTAAAATTTTTGCAGAGTATCATTTTGGTTTTATTTTGGTTTTTTATTATTTATTTTTGGGTTGCTACTCTTCTAGATTTGTGTATGATATTTTCCATGTTCCCTGTGCAATCTGGGAAAATCAGAAACAAATAGGAAAAGGTTCATCTTCCAAGTAAGCTAACCGAGATGTAACCCTTTTTGTTATTGAGAAGCGAAATTTTTTTCTTGTGTGAAAAGAGTTTTTTTTTAGCACGCTCTCCAAGGCCTTCTTCAACATCAACATCAACAACAATAACAACAACAATCCTCTTCCTAAAAAATACAATATTTTTTGCTAGACCATTTGGTTAAAAGTTTCCTTATTAAGTAAAAGGTCTTGAGTTCAAGTATCGCTTTTGTTACTTTTTTTGAAAAAAATCATGCTAAAATTGTAAAGTGTATTTCACTTCAAGTATAAAAGTGAATCACTATAAGTAGCTTTAATATTTTATTTTAGAGTTATTTATTTTGAATGCAACTTTTCTTTTACAAAGTAACTTCATTGTAAAAGTGATCCCCACTTCTCTTTATAAAAATGGGTCACTTCATAAAAAAAATTACACTATCACGTAGTCCTTTGGTTACCATTTATGCCTTTTTAAAAAAGGGCATAACTCTCACATACTGTAACGACCCTAGTTGGATAAATGTTTAAAGATTATAAAGTAAAACTAATTAAGGGATTAATTGTGGTAACAAGTTATTAATTAATTAAAGAATATAATTGTGGTTAACTAAGTAATAATTTAACTACAGATCACATTTAATGACCTGAGAAATAAATTTAAGAGATCAATGAAATACGTTATAAAATGGTTATGTACCCAACAAGGGATAAACTGTTAGTCCCGAGAAGATAAAACATTAAAGGAAGGATCAAGGAGAGGGACGAGGGTAGGTAAGGGATTAAAGGAGGAGTCAGTGAAGGGGGGATAAGGAAGGAAGGAAGGTTTACATGAGGGGGATGGGACAAGGGATAGAGGATGGATTCAGGGGACTGTTGGATTTGATGTGAGCAGAGAGATTCTGGCTGTGGCCTTTGATCAGTTGAGGCACTGAGTTGCTGGAGGTTTTGGGCACGGGGGCTAGGATATCCATAGATATCCTGGAGCTAGGTAGTTTTCCTAGTTGGCAGGGAGGACAGTAGGTTTGGGCAGTTATTCTTTGTTTGTGGCAGGGTTGGTCTGTGCATCAGGCAGCAGGAAGGCAATAGAAAAGTAGCAAGACAACATAAATTAGCATCAGAACCAGGTTATTTGTTAAGTTATGTATTTATTTCATTCTGCCATGAAATCATTATTCATTGATAAATCTAAGTTATTGAAGTTGTTGTTATGAAAATCAATATTATGATATGAAGTTATTGTCTCAGTTTATGAAATAAATTGCTTATGAAACTTAATGATGTTTAGAAATATTTGGCTATTACATATGGTATTAGAGTGTCTTAGTTTGAAATCTGGGCCTAAGGGCCAAAACCCTGAGTGTTAACTCCAGCCATGCTTAAACTAAAAACAAAACACATTCAGTTTGACCCAATATGACTGATACCGTATCCGAAAATATACAGGTAGCACTCCTACATTACCCAAGTAAATAATCTCATATATCACAAGCAACAGCTTTAGGCAATACCCTTTAACTGGATCATGAATGGATAATACAGTCTTAGTCTAAATATTTAAAGGAACGCCCTTTAAAATAAGTGGCAACAAACTAGATAGTTTGAAGGATCACTTCCCACAAAATGGCTACCATTAAAGAAGCCTAATAAAGCTATTAAGTGCGGAAAAGAGAGTTGATAATTTAATCTTATTTGAGCAACGCTTGTCAATGAAGTTTTGTGTAAAAGAGACACCTGAAATCGATGAAAATGTCGGGGGAAGCTTCTATCGAAGGCTTGAAGTTGGAAAAAATTAATAACTACACGAACTACATTAAATAAAATGCAAGAGGATATTCGCAAGACCAGGGAAAGGCCTACTTCATCTCGAACTTACCTAAAAGAGGAACTACGAATGTGCAGCAGGAAAAAGGAAATTTTGAAGAATTGTATTGCATGGGAAGTGTGTAAACTACTTGCCTGTATTAGCCTCGGTGAATTTTTTAATAATGAAAAATCTTAGGAACTAAGACCCATACAAATTTTAACCATGCCGAAGAGAGAAATTTTCACACCGTGTAATGTTCATGCAACTATCATTATCCCAAAGGAGAGTTGTCTATTACGCTGGAGAATGGATCTGAGCCATCAGATCTTGGGTAGATACCCGACAGCTGTCGGATATGCATGGAGTTGTGAGGGAGTTAAGTCCTCGAGGACAAAAGGAGAAATCCCGATGACAGGTGTTAAGGCATCGGGATATCGGCGTTCATGAAATCAGGATTCGCGAGGTCAAGGAAGTCAGGACATTTTAAGTCTTGAAATAGAAAGATCAGATCTGGACCGTCCATCAGGGTGAGACACGTGGTAGATATCTGAAGAGAGTCGGCAAATCGGGAGTTCTGTGAGCAAGAGGTCGGGGAATTCCATGGTGAAAACCCTGATACAATCAAATCCGTCCATCTGATTGGGACAGGTGGCAACCATCGAAGATTCATCGGTGTTTGAGCCATCGGGACTTACACAGATAAGTGCTTTTGGGTTGGCATTGGCGAAGTCCGAGGCAACCTGGACCGTCCATCCATTTAAGACGCATGTTAGAGATCCGAAGAAAATCAAGCATCGGCGTATCGGGGATTTCGTGGACACGAAATCTCTTCATTTCGAAATCGCGAAGTTCGAAACCCCGATGAGTGGGGCTAGCTGACCGCACATCAGAGAGGGAGGATAGTGCCATTGAGAGAGGCCAACTGTCAGCCAACCGGAGAGTCGGGATTCGAGTAATCAAGAATTTCATGGACATAGGCACATTGGTATCGAAAACCCCGAAACAACAAGAGGTGATCAGGACCATTCGTTCTTGGGACGCGTGGCAGTGATCGGAGCCATCGGGAGAAGTCCCCACAGGAGGTCGTCCATCGGGCCATCATGGATCGAGAAATCGTTGATCTCGTGGACAAAGTATCCATGCACTACGAAATCATGAAATGCGATTTCCCAATGGGCCAAGGGACAATGGGGCCCACGGAAGGGTCAACAGTGGACATGTGGAAAATTGCATCACGGATCGGGATATCGCGAGTTTCACGGACAATATGTCCATGCACTACGAAATCGTGAACCCCGAAAGCACAACATAATTAACTTAACTCTTAACCATTCTTTAAAAGAATTAATTAATGGATGTTTAATTAAGACTTAATCACATCACGAAATCGGAGATTGGGGTTTCGTGATTCAAGTTACATCGATCCTTTGTTACGAGAAACCCCGAATCCTGATTTCATTAACCTTTAAACTCGCAAAAAGTTAAAGTTGTAACCCGCTTAAATAAAATTTTAGGGGGGCGCTGAAAATTTATATTTTAAACCATTCGTTGACCAAAGGTAAAGGCATCGCAAATTTTGAATTGATGAAATTCTTGCTCGAGGAGGACCGAAACCCTGATGGGGAGCCATAAGGAAACGATCACATAGGAACCGGTCACATGGACCTTGGCATAGCCGAAAAGGGGCGAATTCATAAGGAAGAGGTGCATCAGGTATCGAGATATCAAGAATCCCATAGACACGAGGTTCATGCAATTCAATATTGCGATATCTGAAATCTCGATAAGGGACTAGGCTATGGCCTTGTGGTATAATGGTCATATGGACCAAGAACTTATCCCGAAGGGCTAACGCACAAGTAACGCATCAGTATATCGGTAATCAGGAGACTGCAAGGGCAGAGGTTCGTGACAGTGGAAGTCGCAAAACCCCGAATCTCGACAAAGAGTATGACGGTGGTCACATGGGAAAGGGTCGTATGGGCCCAGAACCTAGCCAGGAAGGGGATAAAGTCTGAAGGAAGTGAATCGGCACATTGGGGATCGTGGATCCCGTGGACAGGGTTATCAGGGTGTTGAAAACCCTGAAATCCTGATAAGGGATAAGACTGCAGTCACGAGGAGAGGCCGTGTGGACCACATGCATAGCTTGGAGGGCTAATGCGCTAGGAGCATATCGGGGATCGGAGAATCACGAGTCCTAAGGACTTGTGAGGTTCAACATTTGGAACCCTGAAACTCCGATGTAGGATAGGTCTTGGGTCACATGGAATGACGGTCATATGAGAGGGATGTCTAGCCTGGAGGGCTAGCACATAAAGTTCTGTATCAGTGAATCGGCAATATAGAGTTTGAAGGAACAAAAATTCTCGACATTGGGGATTACGAAACCCCGAAGCCTGATAAACAAGATTCCTAGGGGGAAATTTGGGCATGGTCTTGGGCAGAGGTCGTGAAGAAATGGGAAAGACCTGAGGGTCGGATATTGACCAGTGATTTCTGGGGGGAATCCAAAGAGCCACTTCGGCTCGGTTGATGAAATTGAACGATCCTGTATACCCATAAAACAATATATATATACACATATAACAACAGGTATACACAAATGAATAAAAAAATTTTTTATACAAAAGAAGTAAACCGAAGGAAGAACACCAAAATCCATACAGAGCTGGAATTACAAGCAAATCATTTTATTTCGCACTGCAAAAAAAAAAAAAGGAAATTAGCATTCATTACCACAGTATAAGGAAGGGTTATGAAATTTTTTTGAGTTAATCAACCCCGCGTTCTTCACGAAGGTACTGAGACAGTGCACAAGCTGGCAGACTGAATCGTACCTCTTACCTTACCTGAGGGAGAACTCCGCAAAGTGTACAAACAGGGGATTGGTTCCCAACATTTCAAGGAGACTGGACTCCAAGTCCTGGATCTTGTCAGTGACCAGATCAATATACTCTATTTATGGAAAACGAACTGGAGTGGATACAACAATAACCAACGCTAGCGAAGTGCTCAGAACAATAGTGAGGATGTGATCCATGGCAAGGGAAATCCTAGAAACCTTGGAACATAGCAAAGGTAGATCTGTGGAGGAGAAAGAATGACACGAGGAGGGTCTCAGTGAGTGAGAAGGACGCGTAGGGATTAGAAGAGATGACAGATGTAGAATTTGGGCGTTAGACATGAGGGATCTTGAGGAAGCCAGACAAGCACGTGGAACCCATGCGTGCCCGAATCCTTGTGTGTACATTTAATTATTTATATATATATATTTTAAAGTGTTAAAAATAATTTAAAATAAATTAAAAAATTTAGTATAAAAAATTTATATATAAATAAGGTCAAGTTAGTTTAAATTAAAGTAAAGTTAATTTGGGTTAAATTAGTGTAATAATAATTTTAAATTTAATTATTTTATTTAAATGTAAGGTCAATCTACCTTAAAGTCTAATGTTAACCAAGCTTAGACGCTTAATCCTAACCCAAACCTAGCCAATCCCCTGATGGAGTAATGTCTGTTTACAGACAAGTAAATAAAACTTACGCCTAACCCTATTTCTAAGTTTAAGTAGCACCAATATGAAACGTCCTTGAACTCACCCTGACAACTTTGGGGTGATGCAGGTTAAGGCATAAAAGATGGTCAGGACTCGAAGGGATCGAGGCAGGGGAGCGTCATCATGGACACCGCCAACACCACCAGGGCCACCACAACCATCGCCCGAACTAGCCCTCATACTGCGCTCATTGGAAGCCATTAACGAGACTTTAAAGGGGTGCCAACCGGCAGGGAATGAAGTGGAACCTCCACCATCTGGAATGGGTAATCCAGAAGCGTCAAGGGATTCAGGGGGAGGACTTCCACCTGAAGACATCACACGAGAATTGCAGAAGATCAAACTTTCGGAGTTTGCTGGAGGTCGCGCCAGTGAATGCGTGGAAGCATGGTTGGAAGGCATGACAAGGTGTTTTGCCTTAAGAGACTATGTGTCCAACTCGAAGGCAAAGATCGCAATTTTTCAGTTAAGAGACAACGCCTTGAACTGGTGGGGAAACTTGGAAAGGAAACTACACCTTACCCCAGACACAATATCTTGGGAACTTTTTGAAGAGAGGTTCCAAAGGAAATATCTACTAGCATACTACGAGGAACAACAAATAGGGGCATTTCATGCCTTAGTACAAGGAAACAGAACTATAGAAGAATATGAGATCAGGTTTATGGAACTGGTCAAATACGTTTCCTATATGGACAATGACCAATGACAGGAAAAGCGCTTCATTTATGGATTGAACCTAAAGATAAGAGCTATGGTGCAGATGTGGAAACTGTCTTCAGTAGCGGAGGCGGTATAAAATGCACGTTACGTGGAAGAACAAATGAACTTAACAGGGGCTACAAGATCGGCATTTCTGCATCGCCCCGGATTCGTAGGAAAGACCCCGAGGACATTTCCTAGGGGAGGGGGCTCAAGACCACCACCTTATGGTAACAGAGTCGTGCCGAGGACAATAGCTGCAGGGATTTGAATGGCAGCTAGTGCAACATCTCGTTCATCACCAATGGTGCAGACAGGTCCATGACCATCTCGAGGAACAACTAGAAGGGGTAGGGGTTCCAGGGGAAGGAGCTCATTTCAGAATTATTCACATAACAGTGCACTGGTTCAATCTCATATTACCTGTTGCAGATGCGAAGGACCCCATTACCAACGGGACTGTCCAGAGTTACAATCAGGGTTTGTGCATAGAGAAGGAAAGTCACCAATGGGGAGGTCACGTAGCAACCACCAGATTTACGCAGCGGTTAATAACAGCCAGGCCGAACATCAATCCACCGTGGTGGAGTCATCAAGTATGCTAAATCATATCAATGTTAAGATTTTGTTTGATTTTGGTGCGACAAATAGTTTCATTTCACCATCTGCATTAGAAAAGAGTGCGCTGGCAACCTACAACCATGATCACTTTAAACAAGTCGAGATGGCTTCGGGGGAAAAACAAGTTGTAGGACCTAGTGTAGATAATTGTATAGTAGACCTAGGAGTGTGCACTACTAGGTTGAAGGTATATGTCACTGCTCTTGGGGCATATGACCTAATCATTAGAATGGATTGGTTGGAAGTTCATCGAGCTTTGGTAGATTGTTTCGCAAAGAAGGTGCTTTGTGTCAATGATGAAGGAAAACTGGTAGAGATCCAAGGTGTACAGAGAAAAGTGTCATTACTCTTTATATCAAATATGAAGGTCAAGCAATGCTTGAGACAAGGGTGTTGACTTTATGTAGTTGAAGCAGTGAATGAAAGGAAGGGACCCTCATTGGGTTAGTACCCGGTATTGTCAGAATTTCAGGATGTTTTTCTGAATGAGTTACTAGGGTTACCTCCTAAGAGGGAGCTTGATTTTACTATTGAGCTAAAACTTGGTGCAGAACCAATATCCAAGACTCTGTATCGGATGACGGTGCTAGAACTTTGTGATTTTGAAAATCCAGTTGAAAGAGTTACTAGAATTAGGGCTAGTAAGGCCCAGTGTCTCACCTTGGAGCGCATTGGTAATTTTTGTAAAGAAGAAGGATGGATCCTTACGACTGTTTATAGATCACAGGGACTTGAACCATGCTACAGTGAAAAATAGGTACCCAATGCTGCGAATAGAGGACCTCTTCGATCAGATGAAAGGAGAAGTGGTATTCTCAAATATCGATTTGCGATCTGGGTATCATCAGTTAAGGATTAAAGAAGGTGATATCCCAAAAACTTCCTTTCGAACTCAGTTTGGACATTATGAGTTTGTTGTAGTACCTTTCGTATTGACTAATGCGCCAGCAGTATTCATGAGCCTCATGAACGACGTATTCTGGAAGTACTTAGATTGATTTGTACAAATTTTTCTAGATGACATTCTCATCTATTCCAGGAATGAAAGAGAACATGAGGAACACTTGCGAATAGTGTTGACTTTCCTTAGGGAGAACAAATTGTATGGAAAGCTGTCGAAGTGTTCCTTCTTACAAAAAGATATCCACTATTTAGGTCATATCATTTTCGGCGAAGGAATCTCGGTGGACCCAGAAAAGGTAAATGCCATTGTGGAATGGCTAGTGCCGAAAAATGCCCATGAGGTGTGAAGCTTCATGGGGCTAGCGGGTTATTACCAGAGATTTGTGGAAGGATTCTCAAAAATAGAGAAACCCATCACCACTTTGCAATGCAAGGGGGTCAAGTATGAATGGACAGAAGAATATGATAGCGCATTCATTGAGCTTAAGAGGTTACTAACTAATGCGCCAATTCTACGAGTGCCAGATATGGAAAAGGACTTCATGGTCTGCACGGATGCCTCGAAACAAGGGTTGGGGGCCGTGCTAATGCAGGATGGAGGAGTGATAGCTTATGCATCAAGGAAGTTGAAGAAGCATGAAGAGTTATACATGACTCATGATTTAGAGTTGGCAGCTGTAATGCTAGCTATGAAACTTTGGAGGCACTATCTTGTGGGACGAAACTTTGAGCTCAAGACGGACCATCAAAGTTTAAAACATCTCTTC
>JZKD02S1800538.1:506955-523901 GCA_000966675.3 Picea glauca
TCTATAAAAACACTTATAATCAAATTCTATTAATCATATCAAACTATAACTTTTTAAAATTCTTATCAACAAAATAGCTATCCTATTAGGAAACAAAATAGGATATATTCAGAGGGTGCAGAAATACACAGGATTAGCTAACGAGGATACATATGAAAGTGGAGGAGTAGGAAAATGTCCAAGTCAGTTCTAAGAAGATTTCTTTTTGTTTCAGAAGGGAATTAATTCCTGGGAAGAGTCCCGTCGTCCTTAATTAACGCTCCAGTGGAACATCCAGGTGGAGTTGGAACATGGTTGTCGCGTTGAGATTTGAGAGGACACACTCCTGCTGCCGCTGCTTCAGCTGGAAAATGAACATGCGGCGGCGGTGGAGTTGCAAGGGAGAGAGTCAACTTAAGTGGCGAAATGGCGCTGTGTTATGGATGTCGCTGTCAAATTTGCATGCGTCTATGGGCCCGACGTATCCATTCAAATATGAGTTGAGCCCTGGCGTCTCCATTTAAATATGAGTTGATAGCCCTTGGATAGGGAGCCAAGCGAGAGAGTCAACTTAAGTGGATGCGTCTGTATCATGGATGTCCCTGTCAAATTTGCATGCGTCTATGATACCTGGAGTATCCATTTAAATATGAACTGAGCATTAGCATTTCTTTCCATCCATTTAAATATGAGCTGAGCATTAGCATTTCTTTCCACGCATTCCTCATTAATAATATGAGATATCCTCGCTTGCGTACGTGTCCAGAGCATTAGCATTTATTTCCATCCATTTAAGTATGAGCTGAGTATTAGCATTTCTTTCCACTCATTCCTCATTAATAATATGAGATATCCTCCCTTGCGTACGTGTCCAGAGCATTAGCATTTCTTTCCATCCATTTAAATATGAGCTGAGTATTATCATTTATTTCCACGCATTCCTCATTAATAATATGAGATATCCTCCCTTGCGTACGTGTCCACTCGTCTTAGAGGCTCAGTTTACGTGTCCTCGAAGGCCACGAAGGCCATTCAGGGAACGGTGTTAGTTCTAAATTATCCAATATAAGTCTAACATCTAATTATGCCGAAAGGCATAAACCTATTGACAATGGGCAGATTTAATAGGGGTTTAGTGCTTAATAAGTTTTCTATGAACACTATTAAATATAGCTGGAATATTCTTACTAGTCACACGAAATAAATGGCTGTGATTTCAATCATTAACTTCCTAGCTATTATAAAGACATCCGTTTATGTGTTTACTTTTTTACATTTACCTAATCATATTTAAAAATTACTTTGATAGCTAACTGACTGTCAAGTAAGTGATTAACAGAAATTAAAATATTAACACCAGATAAATGAAGCCCAACAGTTTATTTATTAATCAATAATAAAATTTAATAAATTCTTTTCCAGCCAATACCTTTCGACATTCTCCAGCTACTGTACTGTGCTATTTTTTATATATGTTGAAGTTAAATTGCATTAATTCCTATGTGTTAAAGTTAATGGGTTTTAGTGATTTCAAAATGAATTTCATTATACATTCATACAATATCATTGAAACCAAATAATTCAACTAAAACAGATTGTTGGATGTGCTCATTTCTAAAAATATATGTTCATACAATATGTGTGACTTGTCAATACTTAAGTCATAGTTGAGCTACTTAATCTAAAATAGATTTATTTATGCTTAGATAAAAAAAAGTTAAATTTGATCTATTCAACACAAAGCTATTCGACCACAATATATTTATCTATCAACTATCTTAATAGAGCTATTTATTTGTAATGAAACTAGCAGAGTGAAACTATCTATTGCAACAAGATATTGAGTGATATTGAGTAGGTTTATCATTGATGGATTGGGTGTCCTCCAACCAAGATTTCAAGAGTTGTTGGGTTTCTTAGGGATCCCTCTATATATCAGGAGCACGATTTCTTTTGTCACTCTTTTCCTTTTCTCATTATGCTTTTCTTTCCTTTTTTTCCTTTTCAAGTTTTATCAAGATGGTAACTTACAACAAACTAGGGCTAGAACTAAAGGGAAGACCTGCAATTAATAGGAGAAATCGCTTCTCACTATCTAGATCCGAAGATCAATACAAATACAAACATACAAAGAATAATAATAAAAATGATAATAAGTTCAAAAGGATTTTTTGAGCTCAATATTAAAACTCTAATCCCGCACGGACATTGTAGAAAAAAAACTTCAATTAAAAGTAGTAGAAATGAAAGAAAAACTAAAGCATAACTCTAGTGATGATATCACCGTTGTTGACCTCAAAATTAAAGGGCATGAGGAGACAATTCATTCATTGTGAATGTTGAAGCCAAACATTGACATCTAACCAACAAGGGGAAGAAATGAACAAGCTTCTCAAACTCGAGCATGAACACATAAAACAAGGTCTAAAGGGTGAGTGAAAGTTAATGATGGTCTCTCATGATGGGTTAGTGACAATGAAAACCTTATTATTTTCCCTTTTCCCAATGCCCAACGTATCATAGAACATAGCTCTTTTGATTAATTCCTATGATACTTTTATGCATGGTCATTAAGCCCAACAAGCTTTGTTTAGGGCCTAAGTCCCTTGTTTTCGTCCCTCGATCATGGTATGGGTATTGAGACAAGTCGTTGTTATGTAAAACATAGTAATGTTCCATATATTCCCAATCAAAGGCCTTGGTCATGACCATTAAGAATGAGAAAACTTTGCTCAGGGCCAAAGACCCTTCATTTCCTTCCCAAGTCACGGTATAGGCCTGAACTCGCATATGTGTTGCAAAACAATTTCTAATTGCACCTATACGACTCCCGTAGGCTATAGTCAACAAGGAAAAAGGGAGTCACAGAGGTGTCACTAGGTAAAAAGATTGTAAAACCCTCAAAGTGACATTAAATAAAATAAACAATTATGTTTAATTGAATTGGAGGGAAAATATAGTGAAGATTTGATTTGGTCAAAATGGGGTAAATATGTAGAAGGTCCAAAGGAAGGATAAATAGAGGAGAAACCCTTCCCCTTGGAATTATGTTTTGATATCTTATTGAGTGCTCTTGTAGCCAAAGTTTTCATTGGGGTTTTGGAAAAAAACATTCCACTGCAGGTTTAGTTTTGGTGGTGCAATATCCACCCTGGCTAGACGAGAGGGGGATTTATCTGGAATCCTCATTTGAATTCATTGTGGTTCTTGTTTTCATTTTGTGGAGAATTTGAAGTCATATCATCTTTCAAAGGGGGTTTCAGAAAATTTCTAGAGTAGATTGTTCATCAGGGCCACAGGTATCAGGAGAGTTTTGCATACCTAGGAAAGGAGGCATCCCCACGGGTCGATCTAGGGTCGTCATGTGAGGCCTCTCTAGACACACCACATGCATCTTATGAGGACCCTTGTGAATTGGGGTTTTGCAGCAGCTCATCGGATCAACTATGGGAAGAGATCTGAAGCAATTGGAGGACCGAACGCAGAGAAAACATCACTAGAGAAGAGCAGAGGAGGTCTTGAAGAGCCTTGGGCTCCATATATTGACATCATTCTAGGTTTCATTGTGTTGTTCCTGTAGTAGATTGCAATGTTGCCTGGGCGCCATTACTTTGTGTGCTTAGTAGTATTTTTCCGCTATTATTACAACCCTTTGTTATTATTGTAATAATTTCGGAGAACTTCCATCCATAATAAGATGTCATTGTTATCTACTCTATTCTATGTGTAATGGGTAAATAATTTATGTTTTGGCACTTTCAGCAGCACTAATACAAACAGTTTGATAAAATCACACAAAGAAGAATAATAAATTTGGGTAGTACACATATATTTCCCATCTATCCTAGTTGGGAACATTGCAGTGGTATCATAGTTGGTGAATCTTCCATTCTGTGATTAGATTTATTCTTAGGAGAAAGGGCATGTAGGACTCCCTCAAATTTAACTAGAGAGAGAAGGGGAAACAAACCAAACCGAGTCAAAAACCGAGGGAAACATGGAGGATAAATAGTAGGTTACACAAGACCCGATTCTTATAATACTGAATGAGTTAAACAAAAGTCATGAAGAAGCGAAGGAGAACTAGGTAGTAGTTGCTAGAAGATAGGAAGAAATTTAGAGAACCCAACAATAGACCCTTACGACACTCCTACAATTAGTAGGACAAGAAGAATACACATGACCAAATAGAATCTAGGGAAGAACTCACGCAGAGGGTAGAAATACTCATATCCTAGCACAATGTTCCTTACAAACAGGGAATATAAGGGTGTCCTAACCATTGTTACCACCATTCCTTGTGGAGCAACCTATTGGAGTGCAAGAACAACAAAACAATGTTGAGGAGGTATCTGGATACCACAAGTAATATTATTCATTAGTAGATGAAGTTTGGGTAGATATGTATTACAAAAATTAATGCAACCTCATGATGAGGAACAAAGAAAGGGGAGCTCGATACCCACATAATGTTGATTTAGTGCGTAATATAGGAAAAATGTTAATCCCATATTTTGACGGATCGACCAAAACCATGACTAGAGCATGCGTGCACAAGTTGGATACATATTTCTGGCTTAACTTGATGACAGGATTAGAGGCCATCAAAGTTTCCACCCTACACTTGGATAGGGAAGCTCATGAGTGGTGGCTCCATTGGTTCATAACACTAGGGCATTCCAACATCACATGATATGAGGATTTTACCCAGAGGTTAATGGATAAGTTCAACAAGAAATATCATGATATCGAATTCAGGTAATTGGCACAATTAAACCAGACCATTTCACCCAAATCATACATCACATAATTACAGAGGATGGCAGTAATGATGACCAATATTCCTACATCTAGCTAAACATGCACATTTATTGATTTTAGCAACATGCATTTGATTAATTAACATTCCACTTGAGTCCACCGCTAGGGTTCTACACCTCGAACTAGATGCACACCACCTTTCTCAGCTACTGCGGCCATGGAGGTCAAGGGAAGGGAGCCCCAGGCTCCCTCCTACAGCTCTATCACTACTAAGGAGCATGACTCCTACCACACGAAAAGACCGACCTTCGAACCCCCGGAAGGCATGCAAAAGATTCTATTGGAGGAAGAGATGCCGAAGGAAAATCCAATGGACATTGATCCAACTGCAAACCACACCAAAACTATTTGCACCTGGGAACTAGGAAATGCATTCCACAAGCCCCGATCGCCCCAAAATACATTATCAACTCTCCCATAATAGAGGAACAAAAAAAATATCTAAGGGATTTCACTCTGATAGGAAATTTTTTAGGGCTATGGCCCTCGGAAAAATATCTAATCAAATGGATCCAACACTGGTGGACACCCAAAGGCCACTATGACCTCTAACTTGCATCAAAAGGAATCACATCTTTGAAGGAGGACCTTATTTTTACAACTCGGTTGACCTTTTCCTCCGCTTCTAGATGGAACGGTTCAGCCCAGAAAAAGAATACTTCACTCATGCACGAGTATGGTTGAGACTCTACTCGCTCCCACAAGAATTCTGGCTGGAAGAGATCCTTGCATGAATCGACAACACCATCGGCATCTACGTCAAAGCTTCGGAAGCAACAAAACAAAGAAGGTACACAGCCTATTATCATATATGTGTTTACTTGAATATATCCAAACGTCTCCCTAGAGCCATCACTCTGGATTACCAGGATGATGAATGGTCCCAAACACTCAACTATGAGCACATCCCCTTTCACCGCAGAAAATGCCATGAGCACGGACACCTCTTCCCGTGAATGCTTTTTAAATAATCCCACTAAACCCTCTGCGGAAGACCCTGACAAATCCAAGGATATCTTCATCCCTGTCACGAGAAAGTGTAGACATCAAGTCAAAAAGGCACCTCCCCAGGCCCCCCGAGGACCCCCAATGAAGAAATCCTTTGAGGTCCTATAAACCCTAGCAGACATACCTTCCTCCTCAACAACACCACAGACCGGCCCTGCTAAATGCCAAAGAAAAACAAATCCCGATCATTCATGCCCAGATCCCTCACAACCACCACCCTCTAACGCCTCCCTTCCCACCACACTTGGTCCCGAAATAAAAGATCCAAACACTAATCTCGAAGATCATGAGCTAGTAGGCATTGATATGGAACACTTTGAGCAATCTTATCGTAAGAAACAATTATACACCATACTACCAGATCAGCTGCGTAAAGTGCATAAAGTATTTCTTAATTCCTCGGTAGGAGGATCAGCCCGAGCCAACACGAACCTTAGAATTCAAAAGGGAACAACAAAGGATCCATGCAAACCTACAAAGGATGAGAAAACAAGAGGCCAAAAATCGAATCATCATTTAATTCAAGATGTCAGGAACTTCCTCATCAAATTGGGTCAGATACAACTGATCTCAGATAGCTTCCCCCCACTTCAATCCCCACCATCCTTATGAATATGCTATCATGGAATATAAGGGGCTTGAATGCCAAAAATAAACAAGCTATGCTTCGAGAGAGAATCAAGAAAGATCAGCCAGATATTCTCATATTGCAGGAAACAAAATGCGTGGGAGAGGAGTCCTCTTCTACGCTTCAATAATGCTGGAAGCAAGCCCATCACATGGAAATCGATGCTAAGAGTGTTGCGGGTGGTCTAGCGATGCTTTGGAATCCATCCACAGTTTTTCTAGATGGATTCTTCACCTCCAAATGGACCATCATTGCGTATTTTTGCCTCATTGGCTCGAACAAACTTGGTTACATTACAAATGATTACAGCCCCACTAAACTAGGAAACAAGGAATCCTTCCTCAATCACTTGGATTGGTTAGCCGATCACAACAGCCCCCACATATGGATTCTTGGGGGAGAATTCGATATAATAACAGGCCTGGAGAAAAAAAAGGGGGGCACATGCACTCTCGAAAGTGACAGTGAGCACTTCAATCTCTTCATAGGATCCTGGAATATTATCGATGTCATTACAGACAATGGAACTTTCACATGGTCCAACAGGCACTCGAGGGCTCAACAGGTCTCCTATAGACTTGACCACTTCATCATCTCGGAAGCCATAAGTTTGGATGGACTAGCCTAGAACACCATGATCATTGAGTCGCCGTGTTCAAATCACTAGTCAATCCTCCTCAGCATCAACATAAGTGACACTCCTAGTAGGAATCCATTTTGCTTTGAGAAATTTTGGATGGCACACCCAGAATTCCAAGATAATATTAAGTCGAGGTGGAAAGAGGCATCTATTCATATAGGGACTCCCATGTACAGATTCCAACAACGACTTAAAAATATCAAACAACATCTAAAATCCTGGAACAAATCCACCTTCGACAACATATTTCAAGCATAGGAAAACCTCAACCAACAAATTCAAATCCTCCAACAACAAATTAGATGGAACGGCCTCACAGACTCCCTCAAGCACCAAGAAACCCATCTAAACAACCAGCTAGATAAAAGGAGGGAGCAGGAAGAAATCCTTTGGAGACAAAAATCTCGAATCCAATGGTTAAAAGAGGGTGAAAGAAATAACAAATTCTTCCACAGATCCATGATCTAGAGGTGCTAATCAAATCACATTACTCACCTAGTCTCAGATCAAGGAAAAAAAAATCAACAACACGCTGACATTGAAAAGGAAATGATCCCCTACTATAAAAACCTTCTCTCGAAACCCCCTGTTGATCAATCTCACACAATTGAGACCATCCTCAAGAACATTCCCAAGGAGGTCACCAAAGAGAATAATGAAGCCCTAATGAGACCAATAACTGAGGAGGAGGTGAATCAATCCCTAAAGGATACCCCTATGGGTAAATCTCTAGGGATGGATAGGTTCACTCCAGTTTTCTTCCACCACTGTTGGAGCATCATCCGAATAGATGTTTGGGAAATAATCGAGGACTAAAGAAGATCAAGAAAATTCCTCCAGGCCCTCAATGCCACCTTCCTCACACTCATTCCCAAAAGGAAAACCACACCACTTCCCCCGTGCACTTCTGACCCATTTCCCTCTGCAACATCATCTACAAAATCCTCACGAAGATCATCACTACTCATCTCAAACCCATTTTATCATTCATAATTTTGCAGGAACAATCTGGTTATGTGGAAGGCAGGAAAATATTGGACAATTTCATCTTGGCACATGAAGTAATCAACTCGCTCCATTCGACAAAATCCCCAGGTATGATCCTAAAACTGCATCTCTCAAAAGCCTTTGACAAATTAAGCTGGAGATAGTTAAAATCTACTCTCCTTGCCTTTGGTTTTGAACCCACTTGAATCTCTTGGATAATCAATCTTAGCTCTTCAGCCTTGTTTTCCATCCTGATCAATGGCATTCCCTCAAGACCTTTCTCTCCTACCAGAGGCATAAGACAAGGGGATTCACTCTCCCCCTTCCTCTTCATTATCATGGTGGAAGGTCTTAGCCGCACCATCAAAGAATCCATTTAGGATCAGTCCCTCTCCAGTCTCACCCCCCACAGATTATCGCCCCCCATTTCACATAGTCGGTTTGTAGATGATCTAATCTTAATGGGAGTTCCCACAACTAGAGAATCCATCCACATCAAATCCATCATCACCCTCTTCTATGAATCCTTGGGCATGGAGGTGAACCTTTCTAATCATAGGTCTTCTTTTTTAATATGCCTCCGGAGATCCAAAACCATCTCATGCTCCTACTAGGTTTCACTCGTAGTACCCTTCCTTCCACCTATCTTGGGATTCCCTCCTCTCCAAATTTCACAAACGTCTTTCGTTGTGGACCTTTCACTCCTTCAATGTGCCTAGCCACCTCATCCTCCTTAAGTCTATACTTCAAGCTCTATCAGTCTATGCCTTCTCAACCCTGGCATCTCTGAACTTCATCCTCACTACCATGAGAAACATACAAAGGAAATTTATTTGGCAAGGCACTAAATAAGGAAGCAAAATAACTCTTGTAAGATGGAAAAAAGTCTGCAAGCCAAAGAAAGAAGGGGGGCTAGGCCTCAGAGACCCCACCCTTCTCAACAAGGTCCTCAGTGCGAAAATTTGATGGATATGGTTTAAGCGACCCCATGACCTATCAGACCGATTTTGGAGGAAAAAATATACCCCCACAACCCCAGAAAGAGAACTCATTAGATGGAATGGGAAAATACCTGGCTCACTCATCTGGAATGCAGCCAGAAACAACATGGGACTCATTACCGACCATTCTTTCTAGGATCTGCAAAGTGGAACTTCAGCCCTCTTATGGAGTGACTCTTGGAAACAACTCCCATCCCTACAAACAGATCCAACAATGAGCATCATCATCACCCACACGAAATAAGAAAGCCTTATTAAAGTAGAATATTATTTGAACCTAACAGAAAATGGTGACATCTGGTGCACCTGGAAAAACACCCACGAGGCCTTGAACATCCCCAACGAAATTAAAATCCAACCAATGTTGACTCATATAGACGCAGGGAAAATTCAAAACCAACAGGGGAATGACATCCTCAGATGGGGAGGTACTTTCACAGGAACTTTCAACATTTAGGAGGCCTACCGACTCAAAGCAGGACATGGTTCACTACCAATAGAGGAAGTCTGGAGAAAAATTTGGGAAACAAAGTCTTGACCAAAAATCATCACAAGGGATAACTTAAGGAAGAGGGGATTCATTGGCCGTTCTTGGTGTCAGATATGTGGCTCAGATGAAGAAACACAAACTCACCTCCTAAATCTATGTTCCTACAGTTTGAATATTTGGGATCGTGGCGCTAGCCTCATGAGAACCACAGACAAAAAATCATATAGGGATATGTGAAAATTTAGCAGGATGGTACACCTCATTTTTTCAATCCCCTATCCTTAATAAAATATAAAAACTCTTACCAGGCTTTATCCTCCGACAAATATGGAAGGAAAGGAACCGTTGTATCTTCAAATTAGCCACCAAAAACTGGCGGGAGGTTTGGGCCACTATTCACTCCAACATCACAGAAACTCTCCTTCTCCACCACTAGACTGACCAGGACTAGAATTGCCCCGAAAATGAGCGCATCATCCTCGATGGCTGGCAACTTCATTTACACTCCTTTCCACCCTACCTAGAGAACAAATCACACCACAAGCCTAGCCCCAAAAAATGGGAGACGCCAGAAACATGGTATCATAAACTGAATTTCGATGGGGCCTCCAAAGGAAATCCAGGACCGGTAGGATATGGAGCAGTCATCCGCAACACCAAAGGAGAAATCCTCCACATTGTAGTGGGAAACCTGGGGCACAACACCAACAACACAGTGAAAATCTGGGGACTCCTTAGAGGTATACAAGAAACTAATGATCATGATATCTTCCCCATTATTGTTGAAGGAGATTCACAAATTGTCATCCATCTCCTCGTTCATCTCTTGCATGGGGCATACCCGAAAAAAATCTCCCCCAGATGGAGACTTATGAATGGAATCCTCAAAATCAAATCCATTCTTCAGCCTAATTGGGTAATTTTACCCTCCCACATCAGAAGATCAACCAACCAGGTTGATGACTTGTTGGAAAATCATGGTGTTGATCTGAAGGAAGGGGAATTTTCATGCTCACCCTCCTCTACCTCCTCTCATTCCCTTGTGATATCTTGCAGAGAAATAGCTAACACCAAAGACCTACCCCTGGATGAGGTGTTTCATGGTGATACGAGTGGACAAGCCATGGGGAGTCCACTTGGCCAGACCCATATCTAGCTGGGGTACGATGGAGTCCCTCCCCCCAGCATGTCACCTCAACATTCAAGCTCCAATACCGCCACCCTTCTGTGCACTCAATATGGACGTCCCTTGTATGCACCCGACAACTTGCATGTCATTTCACCAGACATCTCCCTTCAAATGTTATCACACCCTAGCCTCCAAGACCGAGATCATTCTCCCTCCCTTGAACCTCAAAGCACTCCCTATCCATATATAGAGCTCCCTGGTCACTTGGCTCTATTTCCACCACCCCAAGATAGCCTCCCTTATCCCCATGCCCTGTCTGCGAGGTAAACCAAGGCGAGGAGCCACTTGGTATGCTGCTAGAGGCAAGGAAATGCCCCACTCCGACACTATCCTTGCTATGAATCCTCCCATATCTCCTACACTTATCATTACTCCTGATCCCCCCTTCTCTCTTGCTCTGAAAGAGATAATTCGCGAAGAGGACTTACCTGTCTTGGCTCCCATAGTAGCACCTGCTCCCGCTGAGCCATTTATTGAAGCTCCCTAGGACCTGTAACCTCTTTCAAATCCATATGCCTGGAGGGTATAATGGTTTGATTCCATGGGGAATTCTCTGGGTTATGCACCTCGCCCCCCCTATACACCTCGTCGACTGCCTCCTCCCACCTCCCCACCTCATTGACTGCCTCCTCCTGAATCCCCACCTCGCCACTCCGATGAAGCCACCTTTTCTCCCTCCACCCTTCCCTTATCTAGGCCTCATTTTACTTGTGACAAATGTTCAGAACGGGGGAAAATACTTGCCTCCTTGTGTGAACTGACCAAAGGATAGGAGGATGTCAAAGAAGCCCTCAAGTATTTGTAGAAGAGAGATGCAAAGCGATGGAGAAAGGTGGACAACTTGGTGTCCTTTCTCCAGGATCTCTGGCAGGCAATTGCGGATCGCGACAAGGGAAAGATGAAATAAACCCAAGCCTTTGCAGGCCCAAAATTTGGTCCAGGTTTTTAGAGCTATTATTTTTAAGTTTTTCTTAGTTCTCATTTTTAAAGCTAGCCCTTTCTAGCTCAATCTAGTTTACAGAAAGCCTTCGCTCAACGAGGCTTTGTAGTTTTTTTCACTTGCATAGATTATCTTTCAAACAGGTCGTCTCCCTGCATGGCACTGTAGTTTTTTGCATGTGAAACAAGGACTCTGTTTTGGACAAGTGTCACTCTTTCTTAGACTCGTTCCAACAGTGGTTTCCCAGCTGGGAACTATTGATACGCAAGACCGTAGGTTTGTAATTTTCTCAAGAAGCTTCTAATATATTAACTAAATTACAATATATATATATATATATATATATATATATATATATATATATTCATGAGCAAAGGCCAGTGATATTGTTCACAGAGGGTATAGATGAACCCTTGAGAGGATGGGTGAAGGACTTTAGGATTCCCACATTACAGGACACCATCATGAAGACTTTGGATATGGCTAACACAACAACCAAGAAGGCCCGAATAAAACCCTTCATTCGAGAGAAGGGTCAATTAAATAAGTTTCCCTAGATTACATGGAAAAGAAAAGACTAGATGGACAAATAGACTTGGAGAGATATTAGAAGGAAGAAACTTTTCTTCAGCTTACAATATCCATGGGAGTTGGGCCATTGATGTATGGGAAAGGGTAAGGTCCATTATGTTGAGGTGTTATTCAATGAAGAATATGAGGGTGAGGAAGAGACCCATTGCATACCACATGGTGGATAGAGCAGTGGGGAGACACTACAGCTTGAGATGATAGAGCAAGACCCTTTCCAGGAGGGGGTCAATAAGGTAACCATTCCCACACTATTAGGAAACCCTAGATAGTATACCTTCTATATCAAGGGAATTTTGTAGGGATATATAGTTACTACATTGATTGATGGTGGCGACACTCACAAGTTCATCGATGCAACAAAGATTTCTAGGAGAAAAATTCCCACAGAGGAATTTGAGGGATTTGAAGTAGTGGTAGAAGATCGGTACAACATGACTTGTACTCATAGGATTAGAGGGATATATGTGACATTGGGAACTGAACAATGACCAATGAATTTTATATGGTGGACTTAGTAGACACCATTATGGTATTGAGAGTGAAGTTCTTATATTCCCTTGGATATTTCAAGATGAATTAGTAGAACATGAGGATGGAATTCATGCACACCAAGGGTTAGCGAGTTATCCTAAGGGGTATTTCATCTGGAGCACCCGAGGTTGTGTCTAAAAAATACATGGAGGCCATATTTAGACATGGTGACATAGAATGTGCAACAAAGTGTTTGATCACAACGCAAAATATATATGAGGATCATCAACATTACCATGTGGATATACGAGAGTTACCTGGAAAGCATGCTAAGTTATTTGAGCTAGTTCCAATAGGGAGACCAGCAGAAAGATGATTTGAGTACGTCATTAAGTTAGAGGAGGGGCCCAAGCTAGTGATTACTACACCATACATGCACCCAAATAAGTTTAAGGATGAAATATAAAAGTCCATACAAGAACTGTTGGAGATGGGAAACATCCAACCTAGCTCTAGTCCATTTTTTTCTTCAGTATTATTGGTGAAGAAGAAGGATGGCATGTAGAGGATGTGAATTGAATATAGGGATCTAAACAAGAAGAATATTAATAATATATACTCAATACCCATTATTGATGAGATGATAGATGAGCTACATGGGGAGATATATTTTTCGAAGATTGATCTTCGATCGGGGTACCACCATATCTGGGTGAGAGAAGAGGACATCCATAAGACAACATGTAGATGTCACTACGACCATCATGATTTTATAGTCATGATATTTGGGTTGAATAATGCACCAACTACCTTATATTCATGTATGAATCATATCTTCAACAAATAGAAAGGAAGTTTCTACTGGTGTTATTTGATGATCTTTTGATCTACAACATGACTTGGAAGGAACATTTCTCGTATGTGAACAACATTCTTAGCATTAGAAAGGAGCAGTCACTTTTTTCAAGGGAGGAAAAGTGAAAATTTTGGTTGAAAAAGATCCTCTATATGGGGTACGTGATTGGTGTTGAGGGAGTGAAGGTGCATTGGGATAATATCCAAATAATCCTAGAATTGCCCACTCCCAAATCGATAACAAAGTTGCGAGAATTATTTGGGATATGTAGTTACTACAGGCGTTTCATAAAGCGATTTTCACAAATATGTGCACCCTTGAAATATCTCACCAAGAAGAGAGTGTTAAAATGGTCAGAATAACCACATGAGATATTTTATAGGATGAAGAAGGTGATGAGTACTTGCCTAATTTTAGCACTCCCATATTTCACACAACCTTTTGTACTAGAATGTGACGCATCCAAAGAAGTGATAGGAGCAATATTGATGTAGAACAAACACCTAATATATTTTGAGAGAATAAAACTAAGAGAACCAGAGAGGCTCTATCTTATCTATGATAAGGAGATGTTGGCGATCATGAATGCCTTGGAAAATTTCAGATAGTACCTAGTGGGAGGACATTTTGTGGATAGGACTAACCACAACGAATTGAGATACTTTTTGGAGCAGTGGCACCTGAATGAGAGGAAACATAAATGGGTGAGAAAGGTATATGCATATGATTTTTACATTGGATATGTTAAGGGTAAGAAGAATATAGTTTTTGATTCCTTATCCAGAAGACCTACATCCTTCTCCATGAAAGAGATCTCATCAGAATGGAAGTCCACTCGATCGAATACTCCAAGAATAAATTCTCTTGTGAGATGATGGGGGGAATTATCTAGGATGACAAGTACAAGGTAATGGATGCCACCATATACTACAAATACAAGATCTATCTTGTCCCTGAGTCAACTCTCAAGGATAATATTTTGAGGGCAATACATAACACACAACTAGTAGGGAATCAAGGGTACTTGAAAACATATAGGCATGTTAGGGAGAGATTCTCATAGAAGGGTATCAAAGGGGATGTACTTCATCCTGTGAGTGAATGCATGAATTTCCAGCAGAACAAATCAGAGTTCACCCATACTGCAGGACTTCTCCAACCCTTGCCGATCCTAGAACAAAACTGGGAAATCATCTCCATGGACTTCGTCACAGGGTTACAAAAGGTACAAGGAAGAGACTGTATTTATGTGGTGGTGGATATATTGAGTAAGTATTCGCACTTATTTTCTGTTCATACAGAGTCTATTGCATCTCAGGTAGCATATCTATTCTTTATGGAAGTGTTCAGACTCCATGGCTTACCGAGGAATATATTCAGTGACTGGGATAGAAGGTTTCTTAATGCATTTTGGTGAGATTTTTTCAGGTTTTCTAGGATAGATTTGACACCTAACACTATCTATCATCCCCAAACAGATGGAAATACTGAGATAGTAAATAAATGGGTAGAGGGGTACCTGAGGAGCTATGTATCAAGGCAACAATGGGCATGGATAAAATGATTCAGGGAATTGTATGGATATGATGCTATGTCTTTTTTTTATTTTTCGTTTGAAGGGAGAAGAGATATTAAGTCCAAGGATTGGTTACAGGAAAGTCAGGACATCTTAAGAGTCCTGAAGGAGAATTTGTACGCCGCTCAAAATCAAGAGAAAATATATGTAGATAGACATAGGGTAGAACAAAACTTTGAGGTTGGAGATCTTATCTTTCTCATATTTCATCCATATAGACAGTTTTCTCCAAAGAAGAGTAGTGTAGAGAATCTCAAGCCCCTATTTTGCGAACCATACAAAGTGATCAAGAGAGTTGGGGAAGTGGCATACGAGCTGGAGTTACATATATTCCTCCAATAGATGAGGAAGGACAATTGGTTCTAGCTCCAAAGAGGATAAGTTATGTTAGGGAACAAAGAATTAGAAACATGGTCATTTGAGATTATTTGGTTGTATGGAGAGGATTTCTCATAGAAGATGATACGTAGGAGGGGGAGAAGATTTATAGCACCCTGATATAGAATTTATTTAGGACAAGAAATATTGCGAACGGAGGAATCTAATGTCCCCTTCCAAGTGATTGTGATGGATCAATAGCCAATGCAACTCCCGTAGGCTATAGTCAAAAAGGAAAAATGGAGTCAAGGAGGTGTCACTAGGTAAAAAGATTGTCAAACCCTAAAATTCACATTAAATAAACTAAACAATTATATTTAATGGAATTGGAGGGAAAATAAAGTGAATATTTGATTTTTTCAAAATGGGGGAAATATATCGAAGGTCCCGTGGAAGGATAAAGAGAGGAAGAACCCTTCCTCTTGGTATTATATTTTTGATATATTATTGAGTGCTCTTATAGAGAACATTTTCATTGGGGTTTTGGAAAAAACCCTTCCACTGCAGGTTTAGTTTCAGTGGTGCAATATCCACCCAATCTAGATGAGAGGGGGTTTTATCTGGAATCCTCATTTGAGTTCATTATAGTTCTTATTTTCATTCTAAGGAGAATTTTAAGTCATATCATCTCGTGAATGGGATTTTGAAAAATTTCTATAGGAGAATGTTCGTTGGGGCCACAGGTGTCAAGAGGGTTTTTTGCACTTGTGAAAGGAGGCATCCCCATGGGTTGAGCTAGGGTCGTCCTGCAAGGGCCCCTATATATTGGGGTTTTGTAGAAGCTCACTAGATCAAGTCTGGGAAGAGATATGAAGCTATTGGAGGACTCACAATAGAGAAAATGTAACTAAATAAGAGAATATGAGGTATTGAAGAGCCTTAGACTCCATATATTGACATCATTCCAAGTTTCATTGTGTTGTTTCTGTAGTAGATTGTGATGCTACCTGGAAGCCATTAATTTGTGTTATTAGTAGTACTTTGCAACTGTTATTACAACCCTTAGTTATCCTTGTACAAATTTTGGAGAACTTCCATCTATAATAAGATGTTGATGTTATCTAATCTATTCTATCTGTAATGGGTAAATGATTTATGTTTTTTCACTTCCAATGGCACTAATAAAAACTATTTGATAAAATCACATAGAAGAATAATAAATTTGGGTAGTACACATATATTTCCCATCTATCATAGTTGGGAACATTACGTATTCATGGTCATTGATCTTGTGAAGCTTCATTTCTAGTCTAAGGGTTCTTTTGATCCATAAATGAAGGAATTATATCCCACTCACTTCACCAACATGAATCCTCTACAGAATTTAAGTTTTGGTGTATGTCTCAGTCTTGGACATAGATCTCTATCTCTAGTGTAATTTGCATAGAATA
>JZKD02S1800538.1:548396-567957 GCA_000966675.3 Picea glauca
CAAGTATTGGGACTTCCTTGAACAGCAATGTCGCCATAAGTAGGGCGAAAGTAGCAACCACCAGAGCAGATGCATTGGTTTTCACGGGCAATGCCATCGCCATTTTCACTTCTATAGAAGCGCCAAATGCTGTAATACTGTATAAGTCGGTTGATGATGCACTGTTCATAAATTTTGGAGATAATGAGATATATGGAAAATATATGGAAAGTTTGAATTTTGAAAATAATTTCATTCATACATAATATTAATAATTTATCTAATTTTAAGGTCATCTCTAAGCCAAACATCAAATTGGTGTATGAGACTTTTTGTTTGTGGCATAGGGATTTTTTTCTGCTGTAAAGTCTATGAAAATACACATACCTATTTCTTTGGATTTGAACTTGTAAACTCTTAAGAGAAACCACATGTTCTTAAATATTAAGCCTACTCAAACTACAATATTCACAAAAATCTCTCTACTCATGAAAATACATAATAATAAAAAAGAAGAAAAAAAAATTATTCAAAATTCATAAAATTACATCTGAATTTATTTTGATCTTTCCATGATATTTTAGAATAACATGCAAAGTCGTGTTCCAGTAGTGATGAGAAACCCTTACCCTTGCTTTTAGTAGTAATGGTCGTCTGAGAAACCCTTACCCTTGCTTTTAGTAGTAATGGTCGTCGAGCTCTCAGAACGGGCAGGCAACATTGCTATTTAAGTGGCGAAATGGCGCTGTGTTATGGATGTCGCTGTCAAATTTGCATGCGTCTATGGGCCCGACGTATCCATTCAAATATGAGTTGAAATTTCGTTGTCTCCACCAAGGCATAAAAAATCTATATAAATACGAAGAGAGTCCAATGGGGTTTTTAGCTTTAAAGCATTAGTAGTTTCTTCCCCCCTTTCCTCATTAATAAAATGTGATATCCTCCCTTGCACGTCACTAATGACTGGGATTTCGGCCACTAATGCTTCCTTTCCTCATTAATAATATGTGATATCCTCCCTTGCATGTCACTAATAACTGGGATTTGGGCCACTAATGACTGGGATTTCGACTACAGCTTTTAGCTTTTGCGACCATTCAGTTGTTCCAAAATGCATATATATCAATATACTAATTTTGGTAACGGATAGCTTTTATTTAATGGGAGAAAATATATGTGAATGTTGTGGAGTCGTAGTCACGACCTTACTAAATTGAAAATCCATGTGTTCGCTAGAATTAAGGTTTGTTCGTTGTTTGAGAGGATGTGACTTGTAATTGGAATCCAAAGTCTTTAAGTCTTTAACTTGTTATTGTAAGTATGTTTTTTTCTCAATTTTGGCAAGGATATGAATGCTTAATTTAATTGTTTGAAGATAATTGATTTTTTTTTGGTTTGTTTATGATTTAAATAAAGAGAAAACTTTGGAGTATTATGAAATATTTTTTTAAAATAGTGTATAGATATTGTTATAAGAAGAGATTTGTATTGGCATATTAATCATCAAAGTTGTTGATGTGGATTAGTTATTGATAGAATACAACTACGAGTTTGAAAAAATAAACATTAGTGCAAAGAGTGTAAATTTAAACAACGGGTTTTAGTGATTTCAAAATGAATTTTGCTATACATTCATACAATATCATTGAAACCAAATCAATTCAACTAAAACAGATTGTTGGTTGTGCTCATTTCTAAAAATATATGTTCATACAAGATGTGTGACTTGTCAATACTTAAGTCATAGTTGAGCTACTTAATCTAAAATAGATCTATTCATACTTAGATAAAAAAAGTTAAATTTGATCTATTCAACATAAAGCTATTCAACCACAATATATTTATCTATCAAGTGTCTTAATAGAGCTATTTATTTGTAATGAAACTAGCAGAGTGAAACTATCTATTGCAACAAGATATTGAGTGATATTGAATAGGTTTATCATTGATGGACTGGGTGTCCTCCAACTAAGATTTCAAGATTTGTTGGGTTTCTTAGGGATCCCTCTATATATCAGGAGCACAATTTCTTTCTGTCGCTCTTTTCCTTTTCTCATTATTCCTTTTTTTCCTTTTCAAGTTTTATCAGGATGGTAACTTACAACAAACTAGGACTAGAACTCAAGGGAAGACCTGCAATTAACATGAGAAATCCCTTCTCACTATCTAGATCTGAAGATCAATACAAATACAAACATACAAAGAAAAATAATAAAAATGATAATAAGTTCAACGGGATTTTTTGAGCTCAAAACTCTAATCTCACACAGACATTGTACAAAAAAAACTTCAATTAAAAGTAGTAGAAATGAAAGAAAAATTAAAGCATAACTCTAGTGATGATATCACCATTGTTGACCTCAAAATTAAAGGGCATGAGGAGACAATTCATTCATTGTGAATGTTGAAGCCAAACATTGACATCTGACCAACAAGGGGAAGAAATGAACAAGCTTCTCAAACTCGAGCATGAACACATAAAACAAGGTCTAAAGGGTGAATGAAAGCTAATGATGGTCTCTCATGATGGGTTAGTGACAATGAAAACCTTATTATTTTCCCTTTTCCCAATGCCCAAGGTATCATAGAACATACCCCTTTTGATCAATTCCTATGATACTTTTATGCATGGTCATTAAGCCCAACAACCTTTGTTTAGGGCCTAAATCCCTTGTTTTCCTCTCTCGAGCATGGTATGGGTCTTGAGACAAGTCATTGTTATGTAAAACATAGTAATGTTCCATATATTCCCAATCAAAGGCCTTGGTCACGACCATTAAGAATGAAAAAACTTTGTTCAGGGCCAAAGCCCCTTCATTTCCTTCTCAAGTCATGGTATAGGCCCGAATTTGCATATGTGTTGCAAAACAAATTCTAATTGCAGCCATATCCCACTTGGAGGCCACATATTCCTTAGGGAGGATATATATGGTTGTTTAAGACCTTATTCTATAATGTCACCTTCCAAGTGATCGCGATGACTCAATAGCCTATACAACTCCCATAGGCTATAGTCAACAAGGAAAAAAGGAGTCACGGAGGTGTCACTAGGTAAAAAGATTGTAAGACCCTCAAATTGACATTAAATAAAATAAACAATTATGTTTAATTGAATTGGAGGGAAAATATAGTGAAGATTTGATTTGGTCAAAATGGGGGAATGATTTAGAAGGTCCAAAGGAAGGATAAATAGAGGAGAAACCCTTCCCCTTGGAATTATGTTTTGATATCTTATTGAGTGCTCTTGTAGCCAAAGTTTTCATTGGGGTTTTGCAAAAAACCATTCCACTACAGGTTTAGTTTTGGTGGTGCAATATCCACCCTAGCTAGACGAGAGGGGGCATTATTTGGAATCCTCATTTGACTTCATTGTGGTTCTTGTTTTCATTTTGGGGAGAATTTGAAGTCATATCATCTTTCAAAGGGGGTTTCAGAAAATTTCTAGAGTAGATTGTACATCAGGGCCATAGGTATCAAGAGGGTTTTGTGTACCTGGGAAAGGAGGCATCCCCACAGGCTGATCTAGGGTCGTCATGTGAGGCTTCGCTAGACACACCAGATGCATCTTGTGAGGACCCTTGTGAATTGGGGTTTTGCAGTAGCTCGTCGGATCAACTATGGGAAGAGATCTGAAGCAATTGGAGGACCAAACGCAGAGAAAACATCACTAGAGAAGAGAAGAGGAGGTCTTGAAGAGCCTTGGGCTCCATATATTGACATCATTCTAGGTTTCATTGTGTTGTTTCTATAGTATACTGTGATGTTGCCCGGTTGCAATTAGTTTTTGTGCTTAGTAGTATTTTTCCGCTATTATTACAACACTTTGTTATTCTTGTAATAATTTTAGAGAACTTCCATCCATAATAAGATTTCATTATTATCTACTCTATTCTATGTGTAATGGGTAAATGATTTATATTTTGGCACTTTCAGCAACACTAATACAAACAGTTTGATAAAATCACACAAAGAAGAATAATAAATTTGGGTAGTACACATATATTTCCCATCTATCCTAGTTGGGAACATTGCAGTGGTATCAGAGTTGGTGAATCTTCCATCCTATGATTAGATTGATACCTAGGAAGAAAGGGCATTCCAGACTCCCTCAAATTTCACTAGAGAGAGAAGGGGAAACAAACCAAACCGAGTAAGAAATTGAGGGAAGCATGGAGGATAAATAGTAGGTTACACAAGACCCGATGCTTATAATACTGAATGAGTTAAACGAAGGTCATGAAGAAGCTAACCAGAACTAGGTAGTAGTTGCTAGAAGATAGGAAGAAAATTGGAGAACCCAACAATAGACCCTTACGACACTCCTACAATTAGTAGGACAACAAGGATACACATGACAACATAGAATCTAGGGAACAACTCATGCAAAGGGTAGAAATAATCGTATCCTAGCACAAAGTGCATTACAAATAGGGAATAGAAGGGTGTCCTAACCATTGTTACTACCATTCCTTGAGGAGCAACCTATTGGAGCGTAGGAACAACAAAACAATGTTGAGGAGGTATCTGGATACCACAAATAATATTATTCATTAGCAGATGAAGTTTGGGTAGATATGTATTACAACAATTAATGCAACCTCATGATGAGGAACAAAGCAAGGGGAGATCGGTATCCACATAATGTTGATTTGGTGCATAATATAGGAAAAATGTTAATCCCATATTTTGACGGATCGACCAAAACCATGACCAGAGCATGGGTTCACAAGTTGGATACGTATTTCCATATTAAATCGATGAAAGAATTAGAGGCCATCAAAGTTTCCACCCTACACTTGGATAGGGAAGCTCATGAGTGGTGGTTCCATTGGTTGGTAACACTAGGGCATTCCAACATCACATGATATGAGGATTTTACCCAGAGGTTGATGGATAGGTTCAACATAAAAGATCATGATATCAAATTTAGGTAATTGGCACAATTAAAGAAGACCAATTCACCCGAAGAATAAATCACATAATTACAGAGGATGGTAATAATGATGACCAATATTCCTGCATCTAGATAAACATGTACATTTATTGGTTTTAGCAACATGCATTTGATTAATTGGCATTCCATTTGAGTCGCCCGCTAGCATTCTATGCCTCGAACCAGATGCATGTTGCCTCTCAGCTACTGCGGCCATGGAGGTTGAGGGAGGGGAGCCCCAGGCCCCCTCCTACATTTCTGTCTCCGCTAAGGAGCATGACTCCTACCACACGAAAAGACCAACCTTCGAAATCTCGGAAGGCATGCAAAATATTCTATTGGAGGAAGAGATGCTGAAGGAAAAGCCAATGGACATTGATCCAATTGAAAACCACACCAAAACTATTCACACCTGGGCAAATGCATTCCACAAGCCCCGATCTCCCCAAAATACATTATCAGCTCTCCCAGAATAGAGGAACAAAAACAATATCTGAGGGATTTCACTCTGATAGGAAAAGTTTTAGGGCTATGGCCCTCGAAAAAATATCTAATCAAATGGATCTAGCACTGGTGGAAACCCAAAGGCCACTATGACCTCCAACTTGCATCAAAAGGATTTATTTACCATCATCCTATACAATATGGAAGATAGGAATCTAATCTATACAAACCTACAAAGGATGAGAAAAAAAGCGGCCAAAAATCGAATCATCAACTAATTCAAGATGTCGGGAACTTCCTCATCAACTCGGGTCAGATACAGCTGATCTCAGATAGCTTCCCCCCACTTCAACCCCCACATTCCTTATGAGTATGCTATCATGGAATATAAGGGGCCTGAATGCCAAAAATAAACAAGCTATGCTCCGAGAGAGAATCAAGAAAGATCAACCAGATATTCTCATATTGCAGGAAACAAAATGCATGGGAGAGGAGGCCTCTTCTACTCTTCAAAAATGATGGAAGCAAGCCCATCACGTGGAAATCGATGCCAAGGGCATTGCGGGAATTCTAGTGATGCTTTGGAATCCATCAACAGTCTTGCTAGATGGATTCTTCACCTCCAAATGGACCATCACTGCATCTTTTCGCCTCATTGGCTCGAACAAACTCGGTTACATTACAAATGTTTACGGACCCACTAAACCAGGCGATAAGGAATCCTTCCTCAATCACTTGGATTGGTTATCCGATCACATCATCCCCCACATATGGATTCTAAGGGGAGAATTCAACATAATAATAGGCCTGGAGGAAAAAAAGGGGGGCACACGCACTCTCGAAAGTGACAGCGAGCACTTCAATCCTTCATAGGATCCTAGAATCTTATCGATGTCATTACAGACAACAGAACTTTCACATGATCCAACATGCACTCAGGGGCTCAACATGTCTCTTGTAGACTCGACCGCTTCATCATCTTGGAATCCATAATGCTGGATGGACTAGCCTGGAACGCCACGATCATTGACACACCGAGTTCAGATCATTGGTCGATCCTCCTTAATATCAACATAAGCGACACTCCTAGCAGGAAGCCATTTCCCTTTGAGAAATTCTGGATGACACACCCAGACTTCGAAGCTAATATTAAGCCATGGTGGAAAGAGGCAGTTATTCTTACAGGGACTCCCATGTACAGATTCCAACAACGACTTAAAAATATCAAACAACATCTGAAATCCTAGAACAAATCCACCTTTGACAACATATTTCAAGCATAGGACAACCTAAACCAGCAAATTCAAATCCTCCAACAACAAATCAGATAGCACGGACTCACAAAATCCCTCAAGCACCAAGAAACCCATCTGAACAACCAACTGGCTAAAAGGAGGGAGCAGGAGGAAATCCTTTAGAGACAAAAATCTTGAATCTAATGGTTAAAAGAGGGTGAAAGAAATACCAAATTCTTCCATAGATCCATGATTCAAAGGCGCCAATCAAATCACATTACTCACCTAGTCTCATATCAAGGAACAAAAATTCAACAACATGCTGACATTGAAAAGGAAATGCTCTCCTACTATAAAAACCTTCTCTCAGAACCCCCTGTTGATTGGTCCCACGCAATCGAGACCATCCTCAAGAAGATTCCCAAGGAGGTCACCAAAGAGCAGAATGAATCCCTAATGAGACCAATAACTCAGGAAGAGGTGGATCAAGCCCTAAGGGATACCCCTATAGGTAAAGCTCCAGGGTCGGATAGGTTCACTCCAGATTTCTTCCACCACTATTGGAGCATCATCCGAACAAATGTTTGGGAAATAATAGAGGACTCAAGAAGATCAGGAAAATTCCTCCAGGTCCTTAATGCCACCTTCCTCACACTCATTCCCAAAAGGAAAACCACACCACTTCCCCCATGCACTTCCGACCCATTTCCCTCTGCAACATCATCTACAAACTCCTCATGAAGATCATCACTACTCATATCAAACCCATTTTACGGTTCATAATTTTGCAGGAACAATTCGGTTATGTGGAAGGTAGGAAAATATTGGACAGTGTCATCTTGGTACACGAAGTAATCCACTCACTCCATTAGACAAAATCCCCAGGTATGATCCTAAAAATGGATCTCTCAAAATCCTTTGATAAATTACGCTGGAGTTACTTAAAATCTACTCTCCTTGCCTTTGGTTTTGAACCCACTTGGATCTCCTGGATAATCAAACTCACCTCTTCAGCCTTGTTTTCCATCCTGGTCAATGGAGTTCCCTCAAGACCTTTCTCTCCTACCAGAGGCATAAGACAAGGGGATTCACTCTCCCCCTTCCTCTTCATTATCATGGCGGAAGGTCTCAGTCACACCATCAAAGATACCATTTTGGATCAATCCCTCTCCAGTCTCACCCCCCATGGATTATCACCCCCCATTTCACACAGTCAGTTCATAGATGATCTACTCTTAATGGGAGTTCCCACAACTAGAGAATCCATCCACATCAAATCCATCATCACTCTCTTTTGCAAAGCCTTGAGCATGGGCGTGAACCTTTCTAAATCATAGGTCTTCTTTTTCAATACGCCTCGAGAGATCCAAAACCGTCTCACACTCCTACTGGGTTTCACTCGTAGTACCCTTCCTTCCACCTATCTTGGGAGTCCCTCCTCTCCAAATTCCACAAACGTCCTTTGTTGTGGACCTTTCACTCCCTCAATGTGCCTGGCCACCTCATCCTCCTTAAGTCTGTACTTCAATCTCTACCGGTCTATGCCTTCTCAGCCCTAGCAGCTCTGAACTTCATCCTCACTACCATGAGAAACGTACAAAGGAAATTTCTTTGGCAAGAAAAATAGCCCTTGTAAGCTGGAAAAAAGTTTCCAAACCAAAGAAAGCAGGGGGGCGATGCCTCAGAGACCCCACCCTTCTCAACAAGGTCCTCAGTGCGAAAATTTGGTGGAGATGGTTTAAGCGACCCCACAACCTATGGGCCCTATTTTGGTGGAAAAAATATACCCCCACAACCCTAGAAAGAGAACTCATCATATGGAATGGGCAAAGACCTGGCTCGCTCATCTGGAATGTAGCCAGACACAATAGGGGACTCATTAAAGACCATTCTTTCTAGGATCTGTAAAGTGGAACTTTATCCCTCTTCTGGAGTGACTCTTTGCAACAACTCCTGGCCCTACAAACAAATACAACAATGAGCACCATCATCACCCACATGAAATAAACAAGCCTTATTAAAGTAGCAAATTATTTGAACCTAACACAAAATGGTGATATCTGGTGCACCTGGAAAAACACCCACGAGGCCTTGAACATCCCCAACGAAATTAAAATCCAACCACTCTCGGCTCATCTGGATGCAAGGAAAATTCTAAACCAACAAGGGAACGACATCCTTAGATGGGGACATAATTCCACTATCACTTTCAACATTCAGGAGGCCTACCAACTCAAAATGGGACATGGTTCACTACCAACAGAGGAAGTCTGGAGAAAAATTTGGGAAACAAAGTCTTGACCAAAAATCATCACTTTCCTCTGGCTAACTACCCACAACAACATTCTCACATGGGATAACTTAAGGAAGAGGGGATTCATTGTCCCTTCTTGGTGTCAGATATGTGGTTCAAATGAAGAAACGCAAAATCACCTCCTAAATTTTTGTTCCTACAGTTCAAATATTTGGGATCATGGTGCTAGCCTCATGAGAACCACGAACAAAAATAGTATAGGCATACGAGAAACTTTAGCAAGATGGCATGCCTCATTTTTTCAATCCCCTATCCTCAATAAAATATGGAAACTCTTGCTAGGATTTATCCTCTAACAAATATGGAAGGAAAGGAATCGTCGTATCTTCAAATCAGCCACCAAAAACTGGAAGGAGGTTTGGGCCACTATTCACTCCAACATCATAGAAACACTCCTTCTCCACCCCTGGACTAACCATGACTGGAATTTCCCAGAAAATGAGCACATCATCCTCAATGGTTGGCAACTTCATTTACACTCCTTGCCACCTTGCCTAGACAACAAAGCACACTGCAAGCCTAGCCCCACAAAATGGGAGATGCCAGAAACATGGTATCATAAACTGAATTTTGATGGGGCCTCCAAAGGAAATCCAGGACTGGCAGGCTATGGAGCAGTCATCCGCAACACCAAAGGAGAAATCCTCCACATTGTAGCAAGAAACCTGGGGCACAACAACAACAACGCAATGAAAATTTGGGGACTCCTTAGAGGTCTACAAACAACTAATGATCATGAGCTCTTCCCCATTATTGTTGAAGGAGATTCACAAATTGTCATCCATCTCCTCATTCATCTCTTTCATGGGGCAGACCCGAAAAAAATCTCCCCCAGCTAGAGACTTATGAATGGACTCCTCAGAATCAAATCCATTCTTCAACCTAATTGGGTAATTTTACCCTCCCACATCAGAAGATCAACCAACCAGGTGGCTGACTTGTTGGAAAATAATGGTGTTGATATGAAGGAAGGGGATTTTTCATGCTCACCCTCCTCCACCTCCTCTCATTCCCTTGTGATATCTTGTAGAGAAATAGCTAACACCAAAGACCGGCCCCCGGATGAGGTATTTCATGGCGATACGAGTAGACAAGCCATGGGGAGTCCACCTAGCTAGATCGACATCTAGGTGGCATACGATGGAGTCCCTCCCCCCAGCATGTCACCTCAACATTCAAGCTCCAACACCGCCACCCTTTCACTCACTCAATATGGACATCCCTTGCACATGCCCAATGACCTGCACGTCATGTCACAGGCCATCTCCCTTCCAATGTTATCACACCCCAGCCTCCAAGCTCGAGATAATTCTCCCTCCCTCAAACCTCATAGCTCTCCATCTCCATCTCTGGAGCTCCTTGGTCACTCGACTCTATGACCACGATATAGCCTCCCCCCTCCCCATGCCCCATCTGTGAGGTAAACCAAGGCAAGGAGCCACCTAGTTCCCTGCTAGAGGCAGGGAAATGCCCCACTTTGACACTATCCTCATTGTGAATCCTCCCATATCTCATGTACTTATCATTACTCTTGATCCCCCCTTTGCTCCTGCTCTGACAGAGCTAATTCGTGAAGCATACTTACCTATCTTGTCTCTCATAGTAGCACCTGCTCTCATTGAGCCATTTATTGAAGCTCCCCAGGACTTGTCACCTCAAATCCATATGCCTCCAGGATAGAATGGTTTGACACCATGGGGAATTATCTAGGTTATGTACCTCCCCCCTCCTCTCCACCTCATCGACCACTTCCTCCCACCTCCCCACCTCATCGACCGCCTCCTTGTAAATCCCCACCTTGCCACTCCGATGAAGCCACCTCCGCTCGCTCCACCTTGCCCTTCTCCAGGCCTCATTTTACTTGTGACAAATGTGAAAACTGGGAGAAAATACTTGCCTCCCTGTGTGAACTGAACAAAGGACAAGAGGACGTCAAAGTATCCCTCAAGGATTTGCAGAAGAGATATGCAGAGTGATGGAGCAGCGTGGACAACTTGGTGTCCTTTCTCCAGGATCTCCGGCAGGTAATTGTATATCGCGACAAGGGAAAGATGAAGAAAACCCAGGCCTTTGCAGGCCCAAAATTTGGTCCAGGTTTTTAGAGCTATTATTTTTAAGTTTTTCTTAGTTCTCATTTTTAAAGCTAGCCCTGTCTAGCTTAGTCCAGTTTACAGAAAGCCTTCGCTCAATGAGGCTTTGTATTTTTTTTCACTTGCATAGATTAGCTTTCAAACAGGTCATCGCCCTGTGTGGCACTGTAGTTTTTTTCATGTGAAACAAAGACTTTGTTTTGGACAAGTGTCACTCTTTCTCAGACTCATTCCAACAATGGTTTTCCAACTGGGCACTGTTGACATGCAAGACCATAGGTTTGTAATTTTCTCAAGAAGGTTCTAATATATTAACTAAATTATAATATATATATATATATATTCCTGAGTAGAGGTTAGTGAAATTGTTCATAGAGGGTATAGATGAACCCTTGAGAGGATGGATGAAGGAATTTAGGATTCCCACATTACAGGACGCCATTATGAAGACTCAAGATATGGCTGAAACAACATCCAAGAACGCCCCATTAAAACCCTTCATTTGACAGAAGCGTCAATCAAAGAAGTTTCCCCAGATTACATGGATAGGAAAAGACCGGATGAACAAAGAGACTTGGAGAGATATTAGAAGGAGGAAACTTTTCTTCAGCTTAAAATATCCATGGTAGTTGGGCCATTGATGGATGGGAAAGGGTAAGGTCCATTATATTGAGGTGTTATTCAACGAAGAATATGAAGGCGAGGAAGAGACCCATTGCATACCATATGGTGGATAGAGCAGTGGGGAGACACCGCACCTTGAGATGATAGAGCAAGCCCCTTTCTAGGAGGGGGTCAAGAAGGTAACCATACCCACACTATCAGGAGTCCCTAGATAGTATACCTTCCATATCAAGGGAATTTTGTAGGGATATATAGTTACTACACTGATTGATGGTGGGGACACTCACAAGTTCATCGACGCAACAAAGATTTCCAGTAGACAAATTCCCACAGAGGAATTTGAGGGATTTGAAGTAGTGGTAGAAGATGGGTTCAACATGACTTGTACTCATATGATTAGAGGGATAGATGTGACATTGGGAATTGAACAATGACCAATGAATTTTATATGGTGGACTTAGTAAATAGCATTATGGTATTGAGAGTGCAGTGGTTATATTCCCTTGGATATTTCAATATGAATTATCAGAACATGAGGATGGAATTCATGCACACCAAGGGTTAGTGAGTTATCCTAAGGGGTATTTCATATGGAGCACCCAAGGTTGTGTCTAAAAAATACATGGAGGCCACATTTACACATGGTGACATAGAATGTGCAACAAAGTGTTTGATCACAAAACAGAAGATATCCGAGGATCATCAACATTACCATGTGGATATACGAGAGTTACCTGGAAAGCATGCTAATTTATTCGAGCTAGTTCCAATAGGGAGACCACCAGAAAGATGATTTGAGTACATCATTAAGTTAAAGGAGGGGGCCAAGCTAGTGATTACTACACCATACATGCACCCAAATAAGTTAAAGGACAAAATAGAAAAGTCCATACAAAAATTGTTGGAGATGGGACACATTCGACCTAGCTCTAGTCCATTTTCTTCTTCAGTAATATTGGTGAAGAAGAAGGATGGCACGTAGAGGATGCGAATTGAATACAGGGATCTAAACAAGAAGACTATTAATAATAGATACTCAGTACCCAGGATTGATGAGATGATAGATGAGCTACACGGGGCGATATGTTTTTTGAAGATTGATCTTCGATCGAGGTACCACCAGATCCAAGTGAGAGAAGAGGACATCCATATGACAACATGTAGATGTCACTATGACCATCATTATTTTATAGTCATGATCTTTAGGTTGAATAAAGCACCAACTACCTTATATTCATCTATGAATCATATTTTCAACAAATAGTGAGGAAGTTTCTACTGGTGTTCTTTGATGATCTTTTGATCTACAACATGACTTGGAAGGAACATTTCTCATATGTGAACAAAATTCTCACCATTATAAAGGAGCAGTCACTTTTTTCCAAGGAGGAAAAGTGAAAATTTGGGTTGACAAAGATCCTCTATATGGGGTACATGATTAGTGTTGAGGGAGTGAAGGTGCATTGGGATAAGATCCAGACAATCCTAGAATTTCCCACACCCAAGTCAATAACAAAGTTGCAAGAATTATTTGGGATATGTTGTTACTACAGGCATTTCATAAAGAGATTTTCACAAATATGTGCACCCTTGAAAGATCTCACCAAGAAGAGAGTGTTAAAATGGTCAGAAGAACCACATGAGATATTTTATAGGATGAAGAAGGTGATGAGTACCTACCCAACTTTAGCACTCCCATATTTCACACAACCTTTTGTACTAGAATCTGACACATCCAAAGAAGTGATAGGAGCAGTATTGATGTAGAAAAAACACCTAATATCTTTCAAGAGAAGAAAACTAAGAGAACCAGAGAGGCTCTATCTTATCTATGATAAGGAGATGTTGGCTATCATGAATGCCTTGGAAAATTTCAGATAGCACCTAGTGGGAGGACATTTTGCGGATAGGACTGACCATAACGACTCGAGATACTTTTTGGAGCAGCGAGACCTGAATGAGAGGAAACATAAATGGGTGAGAAAGGTATAGGCATATGATTTTGACATTGGATATGTTAAGGGTAAGAAGAATATAGTTTTTGATGCCTTATCCAGGAGATCTGCATCCTTCTCTATGAAAGAGATCTCATTAAACTAGAAGTCCACTTGGTGGAATACTCCAAGAATACCTTATGTTGTGAGATGTGATGCAAGAGCGTTGCTCCATGTTAGCAGCGTGCCATCCAACCAACACTTCCAATACACATTTAATGGAGAAAGGGAGAGGCGCAACCCTCTCAATTTTGAAATTCAAAATTTCAATAAATGTTGTAAGTCTTTTAATGCCAGACCATGCCTTTGTACAAGTAGTGGTTGAGGTTTCCTTTAATGGTTGCTTGCAGCAAGCCCAGGACGTAGTCAGGACTGGGCATCCATTTATGTAATGTATCCATAGGAGCTTCTCTGTGATAGAAATAGCTCAGAGACGGTGGTTGAGGATAAGCTCATGGGAGCCCTCATTTTGTAATTAAGAAATTAGAGAGAGAGATAGGAGACACTAGGGTAGAGAAGTCTCGAGAGAGAGCTGAGACTTGTTACAGTCCATCCTTTGTAAACACCTTGTATAGGCATTTCTGAATTAATAGAAGAGCAGTTTTTTCTTGCCATCAATTGTCTGTATGTGTTTGCATGTTTTTATGCATCTCTTGTTTTGAATGCATATCTGGTAAATTATTTCATAAGTTCCAATTTCTTCTCGTCTTGGAGTTTCTGAGTGCAAGGAGTGCACATAGTCCACAAGGTGTGCATTGACAAAGGTGAGACAACCTCAGGAAAGCTCAATAGGGATAGCGTTGAACCTTCATTAGTATAGGTGCAAGGAGTGCATAGGAAGGAACTCTGTTTCGAGTTCAAGGAAGACAAAACTATTGGAGGTTCTGTAGAGCTCTGTCAAGAGGGCATTGAGCAAGTGCATAGAGTGCACAAGAGAACTTTATTTTGAGTTTTGAGGAAAGGGAAGTGTTGAAGAGAAGACACTTACAGAGTTACTGAACACTCTGTGGGCTTTGCAAGGTGTGCATTGAGCAAAGGAACGCCAAGAGGGCGTGAAGCATTTCTTTTCAAGAAATACTTTGGATCTGAGATTGAGGAAATCTCAGCAGCACAAGGAGTGTGCATGGGTGGACTTATTCTTAAGTCCCGAAGCTCAAGAGGAACAGTTCTTTTGTGCATAGAGAAACAAAAGAAAGAAGTAGAAGGTCGAGAAACCCTGTCGAGGTTTCAAAGTTGAAAAAGCTCAGGAGAAACAACATTTCGAGAACACATGCGAGACTAGCGTCACAGGGCTTGCAGATGATAAATCAGAGGTTGAACTTTCAAAGGATCAAAATTCATTGATCTCAGAGTAAGGGGCACGCATTTTAAGTTTTTGGCATTTCACGGACCGGGAAACATAAGAGGGAGAGTCTTTCGACTCCCAGAGACGTGAAACTGTGAAATCGTGCTAGTCGTCAGATCTGGAGCGCAGTGGCCTGAGAGCCGCTAGATTAAGGATACGTGCACACGGTTTAGTCCCTGGGAGGTGCACAGGAAAAGGCATCTAGGTTGTTAGATCTAGCACCAAGGACCAATAGTCGTCAGATCTGGAAGAAGGTGTGAGGGGTTTAATCCCTAGGAAGAAACATAGAAGGGCAGAACAGATGACAGAAACTTCGAGGGAGAAGTGTCAATTTTTCGTGAGCTGTCGGATCCAGAAAAGCTGCATGAGGTTTAAAACTCATAACAACAAAAGGAAGAGGACTCACCAAGTCCCGAAAGCATCGTGACCATCCATAGGAGGACACGTGACAAGCAATCAAAGTTTCGAGAAAAGGCCTGAAAGATTTCGAGCTGTCAATCCAGTTAGGTCATGTTCGTCGATTCCAGAAGGACTGGGCCATTGATCTCTCAGAGGGAGAGATTTCAGCATTTCGTGAACTGGGGATTTGAAAGATAGAGAACAGGGAGAGATTTCGGCATTTTCTGAACTGAGGATTCGAAAGACAGGGAAAGGAGGATTTCTTGCATCGTGATTCCCCGAATCATGAAAGCCGGTAGCGCTTTAGAGATTTCAACATTTCATGGACCAAGGATTCGAAAGGGAAAGGAGGAATGCTTTCATCGTGATTCCCTGAATCGCGAAAACTGGTAGCACTTTGATGTTAAGTGCGTAGTCACAGAGTGGTGGTCACGTGGATGGAGGCTAAGGGAGGAGCCAGAGTTGTTAAGCCCTTTTCGACATTTCGAAAACTGAAAGTTCAAGGGTGAAGGAGTCATGAGACATAGAGTCCTGACTCACAAAATCGTGAAACCCCAAAAGCATTCAGAGGAATAGCATGAGCTAGAGCCATTAATCCATTTTTGGAATTTTGGCAACTGGGAGTTCAAGAATGAAGGAGTTGTGAGACAGGGAGTCCCGACTCGCGAAATTGCGAAACCCCGAAATGCGAAAGGTGTGTTGGTTAAGAACATAGAAGAGTGTTGAAAGATGAGCATGTGCATAAGTTTTCTCAAAGCCTGGGCCAGGGGATTAAAGGGACCTATGGATTCGTCCAAAGGGTTCCACTAGGAGTCCGAAGAGCCATTTCGGCTCAAAAGATGATCGATCTAGAGACTGGGAGTTTGCAAAACCCTACCGAGGTAGGGGGTCTGCATCAAGTGGTATCAGAGCTTGATTTTGTCTATATATTATAGGCAGAGGGAGCCAGAGGAAAAGGAAGATAGAGTGTTGAAGCTCTGTGATGATTGTTGCAAGGTGCGCAATAGTCAATAGACAGTCAGGAGGACTGTAGGAAAGGTTAGAAGCACTCATGGTTGTAAAGTGACAACAACAAGTTTGCCAGGAGTGTAGACAGGAACAGGAAGATGGCTACTGAAGGCCATAAGCATGGTCAAAGAGAGGGCTGCCAATAGATGAAGAGCAAGGTTGAGATGGATAAAGAAATTTTCGAGATAAGAACGAGGATGGAGGAGCTTGGATTTCGAATGCAACAGAGTGCAAGAACACGATGGGTGTATGAATGGCCCATGAAAAAGAAGGTGAAGTAGCCAGTCAAGGAGTTGTTGGCCAAAAGACGGTAAAGGTTGTTGAAAATATGGATGAGGTATGATGAAATCCTCAGTGACATAGAGTTGGTTTTCATCTGTGAGCTAGAAGTTGGAGAAACCCTCAGTGATGAGGAAGAGAGATCAGTTGCAGGTCCCTTAAACTGCCAGGAGGGAAAAGATGAATTTTCCAATTTCCAGGTGGACAATAAAATGAGATCATTGGAAGATCTCATAGACTTTCGAGAGGACAGCAGTGGAAATTCATATTGCCAGGAGGGCAATGGTATGATATTAGCTGAAGATCTCGTAAACTATTAGGTGGGTAGGGCAGAAATCCCATATTGCCAAGTGGGCAAGGGACAGCAGATGAGACTGTCTGAAAGTCTCATGAACTCAAGGATGAGTTTGGGTCAGCAATGAGTGTTGATGGAGATGGGATCGATTGATATCATAAACTACCAGATGGATATAAGTGAACTTTCGAGTTGCCAGGTGGGCAATGGGAAGAGATCAACAAAAGGTCTCACATACTGCCAAGTGGGTAGTGGTGAAAGTTCAGATTTCCAGGTGGGTAATGAGATGGGACCAGTCGGTCTCATACACTTCTAGGTGGGCAATAGAAAATTCCCAGGATGCCAAGTGGGCAAGGGGGAAAAGATGAGGCGATGTGAAAGTCTCATGAACTCAAAGGAGAGTTCAGATCAGCAAGGAGTGCTGACGAAGGAAGTTTATAAATACATTCTGATCATTGGGGGAATTGAAGTATTGTTTCAGGATTAATCCGTAAGTGCGGACACAAACCGATCTCCCTAGACCCACTTGGATCTAGAACAAAACAGGACAGAATAATACACTTTCCCTAGATCTAGCCTATTGAATGAACTAAGAGATAAGGATTATGGACATACCTTATGAATGCTTTCCATAGATCTCTGTTGTTCCAAGCTTTTCTCCAATTCTCTTGTGTCGTTCAGATCACAATGGTACAAACCAATCGAAGTAAAGGCAGATTAATATATTCAATAGCTAGTCTATACATATGATCAAGGAGTTATGTAATAAAGTGACATCATCTTTATGGGAAAGGGACATATTACTGTATTAAATTAATTGAAAGTGGAACTTACAACCCGAGCCTTGATGTCGTAGGTCTCCTTTCGATGGCTCCTAATTCTGACACACACTTTCTCATGCATGAAGAAAATCAACCACTTTTGACGACCTTGTTGTTGTCTCTAGCTGTTGTAGCATCAGTCCTTCATACAGGATTTCAACAATTCTCCAATCAATCTCTTGCTAGTTTTCTTCTAACCTTTTCCATAAGCATTCACCTCAATATATAGGAGAAGATAGATTAGTTACTTGGATAGGAATGATCCCAAGATATCTGGAATGCCAGCACCTGAACAACCATTCAAAGCCAACTCATGTTTCTAGAAGATTCCCTTCTAGAAGATTCGAGATTTTTATCTTTTTCCTTCCTTTGCAACATGTTCGTACCCTGACAGTTAATTACAGTGTGAACCCTTCACACCCTATATTAATGCAACCTGCGAGAATTAGGCATTCTCGCAGGAAGATATATAGGTAGCCTACGAACATCCCTTAAAAGCATGATTTTTGGAAGCAGACAAATGTAACTTTTCTCAGGAAAGTGTTCTTAGTGAAGAGCTTGATTTTCCATCATAACAACATCATCATGATGACCAAAATTGTGGATAACAAAATGCCCCCTAAAGTCTGAGAGTGGAATCAGTGACAGTTGACAGATTTTGTAAGCTGCATGTGTGTGTCAAGAACCAAGAGCGCATCTAATCGGAAACCTGCAAACATCCAAGCATCGACAGAATATCATATGTATCCCTTCTGAGGTAGGCATTCCCATACTCAGATCATAGACTGATGACATCATAAACAAAGTTCATGGCCACCAATCATACACTGTGGATCCATGCAGTCATAATATAGCATAGCCACCTGAATACACTGTGGATCTATGCGACAAATTTTCAATCAGGACGACATAGCCAAGAAACATACATAGTGGATCTATGTGTTGCAAATTATACATACTCCATCACAACCTGGATCACTTAAGACAATATCCAGGGTCTTCAATCTCATCGCCCAAAGTACGAATCTAACCATGTGATTACATGTGTCGAATTCGAACATGGTAGAAACCACTTGATTACCAGTCATTGATGTAACCGTTAACAAGTGCGAGGGAAATCACCATTGATGTCAATGACTCCCAAGGTACTAAGGTACAATCCATCGACTGTGAATAAATGAGTTGATGTCGAACACCCGACGAAATATTTCGATCAGGGGTCAATGGTGTAAACCCACTGTCGAAAGCGAGGAAACTTACCATTGAGGCATGCAAGTTCCAAGGTACTGAATGATTTCTAAGCATTAATTCCAGATAATGTGTTGAAGTTGACGGAACAAGAATCGTCACAGGAGGGGCTTGATGTATCCCCCATCAATGACATGAAATGAATAACAGAGTTTGAAAGAGAAACAGAGCATGTAGCAATTAGACTTTGGACACAGGGAAGGCCGACACGAAGAGAATGGATAACTGCAAATGGTCGACTCAAATAGAGGTTTCAGAATGACTTCTCTTGAACATATGGATGACACAACCAATGATTTGGCATCATTGACTCAAATACGACACATGGAAAGACCATGTTATCAAATTGAATGAGAGACAAATGGATTTCCCAAACCGGCTTCAGGTGATGAATAGGCGGTGTCATGTTCAAGAGCAACACTTACTGCCAATTAATATAAAGATGAAACATATCCCTTTCCCAAATTTTCCCCCACCATTTCTGGTAAGTACCTCTTTATTTTTATGCAAGCTTGAAGAGGATCACATATGCTTGTTGATATAAGCTCATCCT
>JZKD02S1800538.1:568425-593815 GCA_000966675.3 Picea glauca
AATGTTTGTTTAACGAGTCCAGAGATAGTAAACTCGAAGGTTTTTCAAGATTATAGAGTTTGGAAAAACACTTAAAAGAGAACTCTCTCGGTTCCTTTTTCGTACAATAGTCCAACGAGACCAAAAAAGGGTTAAACTATCGTTCGAAGGACACATACTTCAAATACTTTATCGAGCGTGAAAATAGCAAGGTCGCTCGATAATCTTTTCCTGTTTAGAGAGTCTGAAAAGAGATTAAAGATAACTCCAGGGGGGTTCCTTTTTCGTGTAACCACAGCGAGCTCGAAAAAGAGATAAAACAACGCTCGGTCATGTTCTTATGTTTTTCACAAGCGCAAGAACGGACAAAAGGCGCTCGAGGTTTTAAGTCAAAACCATAGAAAATAAACAAAATCACACCACACTGTAAAAGTTTTGTCCATAATCATCCGTATTTGTTACCTGCAAGTCATTTTACTCATTTCCATATTAGTAATTAGGGTTAAATAATGAATAAACATAAAAAACCTACTTTTGACATAGTAAAAAGAAATTAAAATAAATCCATAACACATTTTACCATATCATTTTACCCTTTTACCATTTGAGTTCAAAAAACCTCCATTTTACCTTCTACCTTCAGTGTTGATTTCTGGGAGCTTCAGGCGATCATTCCTCAAGCCGTCATGATCATTTTGGTAAGTTCTCCATTCTCTATCTTTTCATGGTTCAAATTTATAATTTCATTGGTTAAAAGTCAAGTTTTAAATTGATTTTTTAAACCCTATGCGTGTAGAGGAATTCTCGCAGGCTACCCATACGGGACGATATTGCCTCATTCTCGCAGGTGGGCCTAAGGCAGCCTGCGAGAAGTTCGCACTGCGTGTAATAGGCCACCTGCAAACAGCGCAAAGTTTAAAAATTTATGCAACGTTTAGCCAAAAGAAGGAATTTTTCCATGTTTAAGATTATTAACCATCTTCATATGTTTCTCATGTAGGTTAATAGTCATCATCATGGTGCTCGAATGGCGAGAACGGGAACACGAGGAAGATAATACAAACACCAAAAATCACCCTCTGACCATTGCTACCTTAAGAGATTGTGGTCTCTTGAAATATTTTCGCATCCCGGGCATGAGAGCCCAAGTTCGATTGCTAGAGTACTTAGTCCGGATGTGGGATCTGGACCAACAAGTTTTCAATGTCGGAGCTCACACATTGACTATCGACATTGAGGACATATATTTCTTGACCGGGTTATCCAGGCGAGGGTCTTATGTCAGTTTGACCGGTAGCAGAAGGGGTGGTTTAAAAATGAGTGAGTATTGCAGGCAATACTGCGTGCCTGAGGCTGAACAACAGAAAGGGAAAGTGGCCATTTGGGGAGTGACTGATTTGACTCTCCACACCATTATCTTTACCATTGCTCGGATGGCAGGAATTGCTGCTCCACATATGGCTCTGCAAAGCTATTTTCAGTATGCCATCGAGTGTACTGAGCCTCGGGTATTCAACTGGGTTGATGTAGTTTTACGCAGTCTCAAAAAACAGTTGACTAAATGCAGGCGTGGAGATCTGAAACAATTCGGATGTGGATCTTTGTTGGTGTCCTTCTTCTGTGAGAGGGTCCCTGTGTTTAGACTTCAGGCTGAGTGGCACTTTTTGGGTCCCAGGGATCCAAGGATGTTACGATGGTGTCAACTCATGGCCAGACATGTGGCAGGACCGATCATCAGGTATGACGATATCTTCTTCGACTGGCTTCAAGGCCAGGTGTTGATGGCACAAGATTATGCATATGTTGGTTTGGATTTTCGCGGCGATCCTGACCTTGCACTAACTGAGGATGCACAGTGGGGAGACCTCGGTAATAAGTACACCAATTTTATCTTTTAAATGTTTTTGTATTTTTAACATATTTAAATGTTTTTTGTTTTATAGATTTACCCAAAGACTAACACCAAATACTTGTTGATAACACAGACGTTGGACCCTATCGACCTGCTGTTAGTTCTCCTGTCCAGTGACGAGGAGAGGCAGCAGTAGCAGTTCCACAGTACGCCGAGGATTATCTGACGGTGGAGCAGAACTTAGAGGTTTTGATGGCAGACGTTCCAGATATGACTCTGGAAAAGATTCCATGACTTGATCAGCGTCACACAGTGGGAGTCTTTGCATCTATGGGTCGACTGCTCCGCAGAGTTGCTAGGACATTAGTGTGTTATCGTGAACATCATCCGTGATGTCCTTATGTAGAAGCCATGAGCTTCAATTTTTGATATTTTGGTCTTCGGACAAACATTTTGTAAAAAAAACTCTTTTGATCGTTATATATACACGGCTTCTACTGGTTTACTTTACATTGTGTACATTTTAATGTGTTTGATTTATAAATTGTTCAAATGCCTGTCCAATACATAATTAGCTAAAGCATCTGTTAATGTATTAAGATGTCTAGGAATATGCTGATATTCAATGTGATCAAAGTACCGTTCCAAGAGGCGAATCTGCAAATATACCCTTAATAAAGTAGGACTTCAAATAGAATATACATTACTAAGCTATAGTACTACAAGATGCGAGTCAAGTCGCACAACCAACTGACGAATTCCAAGAGAGATAGCATCAACCAATAATTCAACGACGACGCTATACTCTGCGATGTTGTTGGTTGCTCTGCCAAGACATATACCTCATAGAGATATGAGTTCGTTTGTCGGGGCATAGATTGCCCATGTAGCAGAAGCTAGGTTCCGAGTACTACGGCTAGCTCCATCAGCGAAGCCAATATAAGGTAGCGAATACTCCGACATCTGGCAATCAAACACAACGTCACGTAAGGGTAGGGACCAGATAACGTCAAAAGAAAAACTAAAGTAACACACACACGCAGTATGATACATAAAACACAAATACTCATGCACAAATAACTTATGCATATTACTTCTTCAAGTATAACCCGTTCCTGGGTTCACTCAAAGGTACACCATCATAATCAACTAGCTCATATGCTCCTTTTTCCAAAACTTTACTGACAATGTAGGGACCATGCCACATAGGTTCAAATTTCCCGGCTCCTAGGACATCTTTATCTTGTTCATACAGAAGAACAAGATCACCTTTGGAGAAAACACGAGGCTTGACATGTTTTTCATATTGTGCCTTAACGCGTTTCTTTTGGGCTTCTATTACTAAAGTGGCATCACGTTGGGTATCGTCTAATTGCATCAAATACAACAGACGTTCCTCTTCGGAAAAATTATTGGGTAAGAGCTCTACAGCTAGCTTCAAAGAAGGTATTTCACATTCTATTGGCAGAATGGCTTCCATGCCATAAACTAATCGAAAGTGTGTAAATCCCGTAGCGGATTTAACAGATGTCTGATATGCCCACAATGTCGAAAACAACATCATGTGCCAGCTGGTTTTATGTATTCCTATCATCTGTTGAATCATAGTTATGAGAACCTTATTGATTGCTTCTACCTGACCATTAGCCTGCGGATAATAGGGAGTTGAGCTATCATGACGAAGGCCCAACTTCTTTGTAAGTTCTGACATCATATAATTCCTAAAATGACTACCATGATCGGTAACGATAGCCTGAGGGACACCAAAACGAGTGATGACATGGTTGAAAATAAATAACGCTGCAGTCTTCCCAGTATCATCGAATGTCAGCATTGTCTCGGCCCACTTTGTAAAATAATCAACAGCTACAATAATATAACCATGCCCCCCGGCTGAGTGAGGGTGACATGTCATGAAATCAATGCCCCATTTAGCAAAAGGACCTACTGAGACTACAGGATGAAGGGGAGAAGGGTGTGACCGAATCTTCTGTTGATAGGTCTGGCAGGCATGACACTTCTGAACAACAGTAATGCAGTCATTGAACAAAGAAGGCCAAAAGTATCCTGCACGTAAGATTTTCTGGGCAGTAGCATACCCAGACATATGACCGCCACATGCTCTTGAATGGTAGTCATTCAAAGATTTCTCAGCTTCGTCAAAAGTCAAACAACGCTGAAAGACAGATTCAATGCCTCGACGGTAAACAGTATCACCGAGGATAATGTACTGGCGAGCCTAATAATGTATACGACGTCGTTCATTACTGGACAAAGCAGGTCGAAAAGTTTGATTTTGGAGATATATAATGATATCTCTGTACCAAATATCATCAGTATTGATAAGGAAAAGTGATTCATCAGGTAACGAATCAACTGCTACATTTTCCGTGGCAGAGTGGGGGAAATCACAAATTAACTCAGCAAAAACTAAGGATTTCTTCGACGTGGAACGATCGAATTCCAAGTCGAACTCCTGGAGAATGACAATCCACTTGGAGTACTTTCCCCCCAGCAATTGACGTGTCAATATATGTTGCATGGGGTTACAATGTGAAATCACTGTAGTTTTTCTAGAGAGAATATAATGACGAAAACATTGTACTGCTTGAACAGTAGCCAAAGCCAGTTTCTCAACATGTTGGTACTTGACTTCCGTTGATGATAGACTTCTACTCAAGTAATAGATAACATGTTCATCGTGGTTATCATCCTCTTGAGCAAGGACCATGCCGATAGTATACTCGGAAGTAACCAGATAAAGAAAGTAATCTCAACTATAATCAAGAGGGAAAAGAAGAGGAGCTTTTGTGAGGGACAACTTTAAAGATTCGAAAGCGTTGTTGGCAACTTTATCCCAAACAAACTCAGAACCTTTCTTTAAAAGACGTGTTTCGGGATGAAACGACGAAGAAAGTTTGCTTTCCCCTGCAAACTTTGTAACTGGCGCAGTGAAGAAGGAGGAGGGAGATTAAGAATCGCCTCAACCTTAATAGGATCTACCCGGATCCCTTAACGTGAAACAATGAAACCGAGAAGACGGTCGGACTCTACGCAAAAGACACATTTATGAGGGTTTAGACGAATGCGATAGAACTGACAATGGACGAAAATTTCTCGGATATGATTAGGGTGATCAACTCGACGTAAAGAATGAGCTGGCAAATTGTCCAAATAAGGCTAAACGATATGTTTTATATCATGAAATGCATAAGACATAGCATGTTGAAACGTTGCACTTGTGTTCTTAAGACCAAAGGGAAGTTTTCTGTAAGCGAAATACCCCAAGGACAAATAAAAGCAGTTTTATGTTGGTCCTCAGGAGCGATGTTAATCTGATTATAGCCGGAAAATCCATCCATGAGGGAAAATATTTCACTACCGGCACAGTCATCGACGATCTGATCGACAAAAGGGGTCAGAAAGTTGTCCTTCGGACATGCTTTGTTAATATCCCGTTAATCGACGCAAACACGTATACTACCACCTTTCTTATCAATCGGTACAGGGTTGGAAACCCATTCTGTCAGAGCCACAGGGTAAATAAAACCGGCTTTGAGAATTTTTTCAACTTCGAGTTTAATGGCCGCCGCTTTACGTGGATGGACAGGACGAAGGTGTTGCCGTACTGGTTTAGCTCCACGGTATGTTTTTATCTCATGCACAACAATAGATGGGTCGATACGTGACATCTCTTCGTAACTCCAGGCAAAAATATCACGAAATTCCTTGAACAAAGAAGTATAGGTAACAATTTCCTCTGGAGAACACGAAGCTCCAATGTCAACATTTTCAACTATCCCAGGTTTAACTGAAATATCAATGGGTATCATGGGAGAAATATTACTGAGGTTCCCTTCTGCAAACACATCATGTGTAGATCCACGAACGGTTGTTATGACAACAACGGTCGACGGAGTCGAAATCCGTTGGTAATTCTCGAGAGTGTGTTGTTCCAGAAACAGTATGGAACGATGATGACCATCATCCCATGGTATATCGGCCATGACAGACATAATCATCTCGTCAGTGGGAAAGATAACATGGAAAGGATCAAGAGACAACTCCTCTGGAGAGGGAGTAGAAGGTGTTGCCGATTGAATCGCGTGATAAGAAGACTCAATCAGAATTAACAGCATAACGTCGCCAAAATGAGGATGATCTCCGAAATCATGGACTATCCAAGGGTCAAAGGACACTGGAATCTCATGAGGCATGGCAGAGATCATATTAATCGAAGCAATTGACGGGCGTAGAATATCGGGTGGTGGTGGTATGGGAAAAGTACCCATTAACGAAGAGTCTTTCAAGAGACTGACTCCAAAATTCTCATAACCTGGTGGGGTTTTAGCTATAAACGACACATTTCCAGTGCGAGTATCAGAATTAAAGAAGGCAAGTTGATCAACTGTAACAACTTTTCCCTGATGAGGAAATTGTAAGACCCGGAAAAGTGTTGACACAACAGCACGCATGGAATCTACCCAGCTACGACCAAGAAGAAGATTATAATCTAAGGGAGCATCGAAAACTTCCACTTCAACTTGGACGGTCTTACCTTCTAGAGTGACAGGCAACGAGGAAAGAACGCTGTAAGGCTTAAAACCAGAGCCATTAAAGGCTTTCAAAGTATTTTGTGATTTCGTTAAAGGAGGAGAGCCAATGGATTTCCAACAAGTAAGAGACATTACACACATAGAGGCCCCCTCATCAACAACCGTCCGACAAATGCTCTTGTCAACGAAAATAACTTGTATCTAAAAAGCAAGCTGAGGGGGTAACCTTGGAACATGCTCGTCCAAGTCAAAGACTATCAAATTCAAATCTGTAGGATCAATTCCACCTATAGCTTTCAACAGATCCCTTTGTTGCGCAGGACAAGACTAAAGGACTTCAAGGGCAGACATCACTGAAGGTGCTTGGGCCAGATCTTCCACAATACTGTAGTTTTCGGCCGCATAAGCATGAGGATTGAAAGTCGACTTGTGAACAACACCTTTAGGGGGTCGTAGGACTGTATCAAGACTCGGTCGTTCGATATGAAGAGGACCGTTCGTAGGTGGATTCGGTGGAGAGGCTTGTACCAGATCAGGAGGTAAATCGTCAACCTTCTCCTTAGAAGGAGTATAGTATTTAGCTCTAGTTGCGATTGCAACGTCATTCTTCTTAGAATCACCGGTGCACATCAAGACATATGATGTCGTAGAAGTATATGGTTGGTCGTGGATGACCAACGAGGCCTGTTGCTGAGACGGGAAGGGTTGAGACAATACAGACGGTGTAGGTGGTTTTGATGTTCCTTGAAGGAACTTAGAACCTTCAGCCCATCGAGGACAATCTTTTGTATAGTGATCGTCACTGCAGATAAGGCAAGGGTACCGCGGTTTGCGCTTATCCCGCGCTTCAACAGGAGCGTTTGTAGTTTGTTCGGTTGGATTATTATTCTTACCCCCCTTATTCTTGCCTCTCCCTTTCTTTGATTTATTTTTACCGGTCGGTGTAGATTGAGCGACGTTCACTTCTGAGATTTTACCGGTGGGAGGAGCAGGAGACGGGGCATTCTGAACATTAGAAGAGGTGCGTTTAGGGGTTGTGGTTGAAACGGAATGTGAGTGGGCATGAGCAGTACCAATCACACCATCAGCTACATGCGAGGCAGCTGGAGCAGGTGAAGTGCTGGAAGTACCAGGACGAGGTAGTTTAGGAAGCAAATCGTAAAGTGTTCCTGTTTACGAATAACTGAGATCAAGATACTGAGCGCGGCTTATAGCCTGCTCTTCTGTAACAACACCACCCATAGCAATGTATTTTCCAATTTCATTCACGAAAGATTTTGTAAGCCATTCTGCCAGTAACTGATCAGGGAGTTCAAGTTTGATGAGACGTCGTCTCCTTCTCCACTCATGTATATGGTTTGAGATGTGAGTACCTTTAGTTTGTTTAAAATAAGTCAAGATCTCAATGCTCATATCGTAACGGATAGGTAACTGGTAATGTGTGAGAAAGGCCATATCTAAGGTGTTGAAATCAGAAAAGAAACCTCGTGGCAATTCAATATACCACTTCGCAGTCGAACCGGTAAGGGTTCGTTGAAAAATACGTAGACGAATGGAGTCATCCATCAGAGAGTTGGATGAACACCATAAATGAAAAGTCATGACATGATTATTTGGGTCCTCTCCCAGCTTGCCATCGAATTTTGGAATATCCGATGGAGGTTTAGCAGGGATAGAAAGCCATTGGGGAGAGTGACGAATAAGATCATTTAGAATCCTAGACAAATCTGGAAAATCCAAGGTAGTCAGAAAAGGCAACTGTCGGTTTAATTGCAGTTACTGATGGCTTTGGGGTGGAAGCCCTGTCGGAAAACCAGTAGGAGCATAAGCAGACTGTCTGTAGAGGGAAGCCCCTGGCTGATTCGATGGTGGGTGGATAGGATAGTAACCCCAAGGATTATAACCTTGAGTTTGAGCAGAGACCTGGGGTTGAGTAGTTTGATTCAAACCCCAAATAGGATTAGTTACCCCTGGATAAGGTTGGCCAACTGTAGGGATAGCTTGCTTCCCCCTAGCACTCTGAGGAAAATTTTGTAAAAGTTGAGTCCAATACTGGGCCAATTCAGGAGGTATATTCTGTCCAAAAGGTGAGGTTGGTCCCCCTACTGTAGGTATAGTTCCACCCAGAAGTTGTGTGCCAACCGTAGGTTGTGTAGTAACTATGTTGTTTCTGGGAAAAGGACAAGGAACCATACCACCCTGTCCACCAACGGAAATCTGTGTGTTGGCTGCAACAGTCAGAATAGTACCACTAGGATTAGGATTACCAGAAGGAAAAGGTGGGAGTGTCAGAATAAAACGAGGAACCTCATATCCAGGAAAAGGAGGACCACCTGGAGAACCGACTGGGGTTTGCGGAGGTGTTGGATTAGGAGGATTCAACAGAGCATTCAACGCATGGTAACTGGGTGGTAATGTCGGGATGACATTAGATATTCGTTGGGTATTGATAGGAGGGAGAGTATTTGCACTAACCTCAGTTTGGACACTCGTAGTATTGGCGAGATGGGCCATCTCGGGAGGAAGAACAAAACGATAAGTGGTAGTCTCAGGTGTAGTCTCTGTCTCATGAGACACAGGAGGGTTGATTTCATAAACAAGGGGTGACTCTGTACCGAAAATAACTCGTCGGTAATTACCGAACCAAAAAGGATCTTGGCCTACTACACCGTGAGAAGGCCCAACAGTTTATTCAGAAGATGTAACAATGGTTTCTTCAGAAGGATTTAATCGTCGAGAAGGTCGTTCACCACGACGAACACGATAGTCTTCTATGGTATTGGTAACTCGAAAATCGTCTAGAGAGTCAGTTCGTTCGACTTGTGGAAGTGGTGTGGTGACAACGGGAACGTCACTGGTTACTCCACCACATGGAGAAACCACAGGGAATTCAGTCTAATGGGGTGAACCCTCAGGTGTACCAGTAGGTTGAGAATCATCCAGATGCTCTGGAGATAATCCTTGCATTCTACGAGAACACCGTGGGGGAGCAATTGTAAACAAGTGACAAGTTCCATGAGAAAAATCCTATGGTCAGCTTCGAGAAATAAACAACACTCACTAGTAAACAAAATCTAAGAAGCAATCACCAAGAAAACAATACCTTCTAATTTCGAAGCCACTAGTTGGTGATGAAATCCAACGTCGCAACAACGAGACAAGAAGGGGCGGGGCTAAGGTGGAAAAGTTACATTGACGACCTGCTTAACAGACCTACGCCCTGGTGCAAGCTCCCACACATAATCAAGGGTATACCCTCCAAGGATCTCGAGTGAGTTTGATCAACGTCAATTCCAGGTACCGTGAAGACTTTCCCCTCCACAGTCACCTTGGGTAAGAACCTAGAGAGATAGGCCACTAAGGTCACCACAAACAACAATACAGCCTAGGGGGACAGTCGTCAGTCCGATCCACACGCAAGGGCAGGGTATGTAGCCCGAAACCAACTCAAAGGCTTCCACTCATAATTGTGGGTATACCTCAGAGTGATCCCCGTAATACGTGCAATCTCTACACCGATGTCAACAAAGTAGGGTTAGTAACTCTTCCAACACCAATGCGACCTAGTGCTTAACCCTTGTGTTAGAAGGGTGTCCCAGGAAAATATGTTGCTAATGGAATTTAACACTCCCTAACTCAAGATTGTATTGTGAGTTTTTGAGCTTTTGGAGAGTGTGTCTCTCTTCCTACTCCAAAGCACTAGCCTAGATAATATGTTGGTGTAAAGAGCCCTAGAAAAGAGTTACTAGATCAATTTTAAGATTACACAATTTTTTTAAGAGCCATTGATTACTCAAAGGTAACGGAAGTGAAACTCATGATGTGTGACTTTGACCCAAATAGTGCAAGGATGATAATGAAATATGATTCTTTTCATTCCATGAATCCTAGCTATGGGAGAGAGAGAAAAATTTCTAAATCAACTCAAATACTTCAATGCAATGCACAATTTTTCGTTTAGATGTCAATAAAAACAATCATTTATCAATAAACAATCTCTAAATGTCTTTTTCCAATACTTCAATAAACTCTAGAATTTGATTTTGCAATGTTTTCAAAATGACAAAAACAAAATCTTGAAAGAAAACTTATTGTTCACTTTCCAAGAAGAACTCTGATTATTGAGAAAAGAAAATCAAAACATACAGGATCAACCAATGACAACCCAACCAATTCTTTCAATGAAAGTAAAAACAAAAACCAAACCAATGAGTCTTCCCAATTCAGATGAAAAAATGTACTTTCGAACCACCAAGCAAATGAGAAAACACCAAACACTTGACTCTCTGCCAATCACTGGTTCTCATCCACTCAGACACACTCAACTCCAGAAGTCAAAGAGAAAGAAAATGCCAAACAGAGCCAAGAAAAGAAAGTCAAGCTACCAAGAGCAAGAAAGACCTAGAAACCCTAAATCTGTTCAAGCAAGCAAACTACAACAAGAGATGGATAAGTCAATGATCCAGTAAGCCAAAAAGACACAATTCAACTGTTCTGAGCAATTGAAAAAGTCAAAACTCAATTTCAAAATTTTCCAAAATCCTGCTCGCAGGCAAGCAGTGTTACACAGTGCGAGAAGATAGGATTCTCGCAGGCCACCTTGAAGCAAGGTGCGAGGTGTTCGCATTAGACCCTATATGCAGGGTGCGAACTTGACTAGTTCTCGTAGGCTGTCAATGGATACAGTGCGAGAACTCCTGAAGATAATAAAAATTTTGAAAATGCAAGCAAAATTCAAACCGGCTTATAGACCCAGAAGGTCTCTCAGGATATCCCGAGGACTCAGACACTGACAAAACAGGAGAGAAATGAAAATAGAGCAAATGGCCACAGAAAATTCAAAAAACCATAAAGACAAAGGGATGGTCCCAATGGAGTCGCCAATTTTGTTTCAGGATTAATCCGTAAGTGCGGACACGAACCGATCTCCCTAGATCCACTTGGATCTAGAACAAAACAAGACAGAATAATACACTTCCCCTACATCTATCCTATTGAATGAACTAAGAGATAAGGATTATGCACATACCTTATGAATGCTTTCCATAGATCTCTGTTGTTCCAATCTTTTCTCCAATGCTCTTGTGCCGTTCAGATCACAACAGTACAAACCAATCGAAGTAAAGGCAGATTAATATATTCAATAGCTAGTCTATACATATGATCAAGGAGTTATGTAATAAAGTGACATCATCTTTATGGGAAAGGGACATATTACTGTATTAAATTAATTGAAAGTGGAACTTACAACCTGAGCCTTGATGTCGTAGGTCTCCTTTCGATGGCTCCTAATTCTGACACACACTTGCTCATGCATGAATAAAATCAACCACTTTTGACGACCTTGTTGTTGTCTCTAGCTATTGTAGCATCAGTCCTTCATACAGGCTTTCAACAATTCTCCAATCAATCTCTTGCTAGTTTGTTTCTAAGCTTTTCCATAAGCATTCCCCTCAATATATAGGAGAATATAGATTAGTTACTTGGATAGGAATGATCCCAAGATGTCTGGAATGCCAGCACCTGAACAACCATTCGAAGCAAACTCATGTTTCTAGAAGATTCGAGATTTTTATCTTTTTCCTTCCTTTGAAACATGTTTTCACCCTGACAGTTAATTACAGTGCGAACCCTTCGCACCCTAGCTTAATGCAGCCTGCGAGAATCAGGCATTCTCGCAAGAATATATATAGGTAGCCTGCGAACATCGCTTAAAAGCATCATTTCTGGAAGCAGACAAATGTAACTTTTCTCAGGAAAGTGTTCTTAGTGAAGAGCTTGATTTTCCATCATCACAACATCATCATGATGACCAAAATTGTGGATAACAAGTATTCCTACCAAGCAGCCCAGTTGAGGCCAGATTATGTGTTGCAGAAGAAACAATAGAAGACGAACATCCAACAGTGACTTTCATAGAGGGAGAGGAGGAGCAGACACTAATGTTTGCCCCAAAAGAAGAGGAGCATGAAAATAAGATGCTCACTCCATGGGAAATGGAGTTAGATATGCTGGAGGATTGGTTGAACAATCCAAAGCCAGTATATGGATGCCATGAGGAGACATTCATGCAGATGTTAGCAGAGGATCATTCTAAGGAATTGCTTAGAATTTTCAACCATGGAGCTGAACAAATGATAATTGCAATGTCGAGGCATGCAACAGAAGATGAAGAAGAATTCTAGTCTGAGGAGTAGCTGGAGGAAGCTAGAATTCAACCAGCACAAGGGGAAATGGCAGAAGCTAATATGTCAGTGAAGGTGACTGAACAACAAGTCAGTCAAGAAAATAAGACTGCGGAGTTGAATTTTGAAGCAAGATGGCAAGTTGAGGCCACAGAGGAAAAATATGGCATGGGAGATATAGTTGATTGACCCATTTGCTGGGAAGAAGTGCAGTTGAAGAGACTGCATAAGGAGAGCCAGCCACTGGAGCAGCTAGATGAGGTAATTGATGAAATCATAAGGCTGATGTCAAGTTCAGCAGCAGAGACTGCCAGCAATGAGAAGCTAAGCAGAAGGGAGCCTGCAAGACCACCAGGGCAGCAGCAGCTGCAATAGCGAAGTAGAAGAGCAGATGGACAACTCCAAGGGAAAGTTTGGGATCTAGGTGGATTTCTGTTGAAAATATTAAAACAACTGAGAGGGGGGGGTGAATCAGTTGTTTATGAGCTTAAACAATTTTGTACCTTTTAAAATTTATTAATCTTCCTTCAAGTGATCATCAACAACATACAACATATGGACAGTAAAAGTAAAGACCATTAGTCACACATAAAGTACACACAGAGACAGATTTTCATGAGGAAACCCATAAAGGGAGAAAACCTCTTCTTCTTCTAAATGATAGGAAGTCTTTTTCAGTTCTGTACATCATTTACAATTGAGCACCAACTCAATGTGAGGTTGCTACCTCTGTTTTACAAGCTGCAACTTGTTTGAGAGTTCCAACTCTCTGGTTTCTCTAGCATCCACTAGAAGGAAGCACCAACTCCCTGAATATTCCAGCACCAACTCGATGGAAGCACTAACTTCCTAACTGTTCCAGCACCAACTGGATGGAAGCACCAACTTCCAGTTACACAGGCTCCAACCTGTATAACAGAGAACACTTGTTCTCCCTAGCACCACCCTGCCACCCTTGTTTCTCTTGCTGCAACCAGATGGAAGCTACAACTTCCTGTGTTCAAGCACCCACTTGAACTTCTGAGGACAACAGTCCTCCTGAGCAACTCCCAACCACCCTTAAATATCAAATAATGAATACACAGACAACTACACAGATAAATCAATTCTTACCAATCTTTCTTTGTATCTGATCTTCAACAAACTATTCTGCAATTCTTCTCTTCTTCTATTTGTTTAGCAGGTCTTCTCTGCATCAACATTTTCTGTCATTCTACTTTGCTTCTGCTCTGTTTATCATTCTGCTCTGCTTTTTCTTTGCATCAACATTTTCTGTCATTTTGCTCCGCTTCTTCTCTGTCTGTCATTCTTCTCTGCTTCTGCTCTCCATTTCATCTCCCTCTACACATTTGCTCAATTTTATGCTATACCCCTCCTTATTTTCCTTTTCTTATTGTTTATTCATTTTCCACATACTGAACGACCACCCTTGCACAATCCATCTCATGTTCTTTTATGCATACCTCCCCGACGGTTCCACTTCGCCTTCCCTTAGCCGAAAATAAGAACACCTGTCCTAGCAACTGTAACTCTAACCAATTCGTCATCATGAGTCTATTTCTCTTAAAAGATTAATAACTGAAGAGTTAAATGTGTGTGGAAGAACAGTAACCCTCCGATCAATTCAAGCTTTATCCGCACCGTTGGATAATCTTTATTATTCTTGCCTTTTAAATCGGGTTTCGGCATTTCGACATTTCTTTGCCCAAGTGTCTCGACACTTTCACATCGTGATCTCCAAAACTCCGAAATGGAGCTTATCTAGACTGAATCCTTATCTTCTCGTAACCAAGGGCTGTGACCAAGGCTTTATGTGGAAGGCACTTTCGCGATTTCACATATCGCGAAATCGGGGTTTTTGTTGCATTGTGTTCTTGCCCTTTAGAATTCGCGATCCCCAAAACTCTGATATGAGCTGTGATCAACAGTCCTGATCATTTATGGATTTGACGGTCCAGATTCAATTGCGATTTTGCATATCTGATGCAATTTTTCATAGGACTCGTGAAACTTCGATTCTCGATTCTCCAATGAAGAAAATCAACGGTCCATATCTCATTCTTGCTTTAACGGCTGCGATTAAATCGTGAAATCGCATATCACAATTTCAGGGTTCTTGTTGTCAAGTGAATTGGACATTTCAAAGTCTCGATCCCTGATTCTCCGATGAATAAAATCAACGGTCCAGATCTCATTCTTGATTTAACGACTGCGATTAAATCGCGAAATCGCATATTGCGATTTCGAGGTTCTTGTTGTCAAGTGAATTGGACATTTCAAAGTCTCGATCCCCGATTCTTCGATGAAGCCTCCTGTCAAACTTCTCCCAGTGGCACCCAATTGCTTCCATGCATCCTTCCATAATGGACGGTCCCAATTATGTCGGGATTTCGAGACTTTCAATGTCCCGGTTCTCACGACCTTGAGAACTACGATCTCTCGATGGTTGATATCCCGATGACAACTCCTCGTGTCGGGACTTCTCTTCTTGCTCCTGAGGCTTATCTCCCTCACATATTCTACAGATCTAATGGCTATCAGCGACCCTACACCAAATCAAACGGCTCTCGCTGCGTTCGATCATTCACTGCTTTCCACTGTTGCCATCAATGACAAGCATGCGCTGTCTGTTCACTGAATTTGACAACAATTTCAACACTGGAGAAGAGGAGCTCATGATCAGAAGATCATGATTTTTTCCAACTGAGGAGTATGATGCAGGAGCATCGCTCCATGTCATCAGCATGCCAACCAACCATCACATCCAGCACGCATTTAATGGAGAAATGGAGAGGCACAACCCTCTCAATTTTGAAATTTGAAATTTCAATAAATGTTGTAAGGATTTTAATGCCAGACCACACCTTTGTACATGTAGTGGTTGAGGTTTCCTTTAATGGTTGCCTGCAGCAATCCCAGGACGTAGTCAGGACTGGGCATCTATTTATGTAATGTAGTTGTAGGAGCCTCTCTGTGATAGCGATAGCTCAAAGACGGTGGTTGAGGATAAGCTCATGGGAGCCCTCATTTTGTAATTAAGAAATTAGAGAGAGAGATAGGAGGAGAGACTAAGGCATAGAGGTCGAGAGAGAGAGCTAAGACTTGTTACAATCTAGCATTTGTAAACACCTTGTATAGGCATTTCTAAATTAATAGAAGAGCAATTTGTTCCTTCCATGAATGGTCTGTATGTGTTTGCATGTTTTTATGCATTTCGTGTTTTGAATGCATAACTGGTGAAATATTTCATAAGTTCCAATTTCTTCTCATCTTGGAGTTTCTGAGTGCAAGGAGTGCACATAGTCCGCAAGGTGTGCATTGACAGAGGTGAAACAACCTCAGGAAATCTCAAGAGGGATAGTGTTGGACCTTCATCAACAGAGGTGCAAGGAGTGCATAGGAAGGAACTATGTTTTGAGTTCAGGGAAGACATAACTACTAGAGGTTATGTAGAGCTCTGCCAAGAGGGAATTGAGCGAGTGCATAGAGTGCACAAGAGAACTCTATTTCGAGTTGTGAGGAAAGGGAAGTGTCAAAGAGAAGACACTTACAAAGTTATTGAACACTCTATGGGCTCTGCAAGGTGTGCATTGAGAAAAGGAGCACCAAGAGTGTGTGAATCATTTATTTTCAAGAAATACTTTGGATTTGAGATTGAGGAAATCTTAGCAACACAAGGAGTGTGCGTGGTTAGACTTATTCTATGTCCTGAAGCTCAGGAGGAATAGTGCCTTTGCGCATAGAGAAACAGAAGAAAGGAGCAAAAGGTTGAAAAACCCCATCTAGGTTTCAAAGTTGAAAACGCTCAGGAGAAACAACGTTTCGAGAACGCATGCGAGACTAGCATTGTAGGGCTTGCAGATGATAAATCAGTGATGCAGGAGCTCCTCTCCACGTCATCCAGCGAGCCAAGTCAGCATATGCATTCAAGGATAAAGAGAGGCACATCCCTCATTTTCAAATTTGAATTTGAATGTAATTAAATGTTGTAGCCTGTTGAGCCATGGAGTCGTGCCTTTGTGTAGGTGTAGAGTAGATAGACCTTTAATGTTTTGAAGGCTAAGATCTAGGTCCAATTTTTGGACTAGACAGCCCATTCAATGCAATTGAATACGGTAGGTAGATTGGAGGGAAGAGCTCGAAGATCCCCCTCTTGTAAAAGATCAATTTTCGATCTCATTTTGGTAGTAGAGAGTATGCACAAGAGAGAGTGAAGAAGGAGATAAGACTTTGTTATAGTCTATGCTCAGGAACACCTTGTAGAAATAGGCATTTTCCATTTAATACAAGCAACAGTTTTTCCTGCATATTATTTGTATTGTGTGAATGTCTTTGTGTGTTCTTTTATGCTGTAGATGTATGCTATACATTTGCAGGTTGTTTGATTTTAGGCTTGAGAGGTCTTTGAGGATTCACACCAGGAGGGTGTGACAGAACGCTGCGGGTTCTGATAGTCGTGCACTGAGAGTGCATTTCTTAATTCTGTGGGTTCAGACAAAGGCGTGCCAGGTGGGCACAAGAGATAAAATCAACAATTCGAAGGAAGATCCTTAAGGTTGTTGACACCCCAGGAGGCAAGGCTGTGTGAGAGGAACACAGTTGAAGACAAAATCTCTGAGTAGTTCTGTGAAGCTCTGCCAAGTGGGCATTGAGCATATGCATAGTGATGCACTAAGGAAGAACTCTATTGTGAGTTCAAAAGCAGACCGAAGCTCTGAGGAGTTCTGTACAACTCTGCCAAGAGGGCATTGAGACAGTGTGCAGATAGGCATAGAGGAGAAGAGAGATCTGTTGAGTTATGTAATTGAGGAAGAATCCACTGAAGGATCTTCACAGGGTTGTTGAACACCTTGAGTACTCAGCAAGAGGTTGCTTGAGTGAAGGATAGCCAGGAGGGAATCCAAATTCTCCATCTGAAGGAGAAGGGAAAACGGAATTATTTTCCTTAGAGGTTTGAGTCTTGGAGAAGCTCGGAAGGGATAGCACCTTTGTGTGTGTGAAGACTCTGCAAGAGCGCAGAAGTCAGAATCCTTCAAGGATTCGGGAGCTAAGCTCGGGAGGAGCAACAGCTGTCATCGGATCAGCCGAGAAGATCTGGACAATGGATTCATGTCCACGCATCGTAGAAAAGGTGTAGCGAGAGAATAGGTGTGAGCCGTCAGATCTAGGTACATGGACCAATAGCCGTCAGATCTGTGGAAAGGAGCTCGAGGTTTAAACCCTCGTGAGCAGAGGTGAAAGTCCCGAAGAAGTTGGTATCGGGATTTCGGCATTCAGGAGTTCGGGAGTCTAGAGGATGAGAGTCTGGGCACTCAGCCTCCGAAATCATGAAAAGGCGAGATTAGATATGAGTCATCCAACTACGAAAGGACACATGTCACAAAATCATCCGTTTCGGAGATTCAGGCACCAAGACTCACAGAGGTGAGCATCTTGACTTCGCGGGCGGCGAAGTCCCGAAATTGATCTAGGTTGTCCATTCGTTGAGACACATGGCGGGGATCAAGGGACCCATTGGTATTTCAGCTACCGGGGTTTCAAGTTGACAAGATTGTGTCACAGGGGGTCGCAAGTAGCGAAGTCTCGAGGAAATCTGAGCCGTTCATCTGAGAGCAGACATGTGTCACAAGACTGCCCATATTAGGGATTCAGGCATCGGAGGTCAAAGAAGGAAGCCCTTCGATTTTGCAAGCGTCGAAGTTGTGAGAGAACCAAAGCCTTCCATGCGAGGAGGATAGGTGGCAGAGATCTAAGGATCTCACGAACTTGGAGATTCTCAAGGTGAGAGCCCAAAGATTGGGTGCTCCAAGTCGCGAGTCGCGAAGTCACGAGGAGTAGAGACAGTCGTTGGATCTGGGTCAAGGGAGGATCGTTCGATTAGGAACCCCATCGCATTTCGTGCATTCGGGGGTTCGGAGGTTGAAAGGAGTTAATTTTGACATCAAAAGTGGCGAAGTGCCGAGAGCCAAGGCACGAGTGTAGGCACGTGGTGGAACCTCAAGGTGGGGCCCATGTGACAGACAGGCGGACACACATCGCTAGGAGAAGGGAGTTAACACTCCGTTGACTTCTCGCATATCAGGAATTTGTGAGGCAAGAGCAGGAGGGTTTGACGTTGAAACTCGTGAAGGCACAAGTGGCGAGAGGCGCTAGCAGTTAAGCCTAGCAGGTGGTCACGTGCGGAGGGCACTAACATAAGGGAGCTATACCCATTTCGTGATCTCGGGTATCGCGAGATTAGGGAGGAAGAGTCAAGAGCCACAACTCATGAACTCGCAAGTAGCGAGTTACGACAAGCACCTTTGGAATTGGGCCTTGGTCATAGCGCTGTGGTCACTTGGGGAGAAAGAAGCTCACGCCTAGGGCTATTTTCACAGGGAAACTTCCCGAAGGACTTGTGGATCAATTTTGACCAAGATTCCAGTGGGAATCGGAGGAGCTGCTTCAGCTCAAGGGGATAAAGAACGATCCTGTGAGAGGATCTCGGTCCGAGGACTGATAGGTCTGCGTCAAGTGGTATCAGAGCTTGAACTCTGTTTTTATATTTCAAGCAGAGAGAGAAGACAAAGGAAGACAGAGTGTTGGAGACTCTGTGATGATTTCTTGTAGGTGAGTAGCAAGTTTTCCAGGAGAGCAGACAAAGATAGTGATATGGCTACTGAAGGTCAAAGATATGTTGGAAGGAAAGACCCAGAGCTTATGAGCACAACCAAAAGGGGGAAATAACTTGCTGACATCAGGGCAAGAATGGAAGAGCTTGAACTGTGAATGTAGCAGAATACCAGGTCGAGATGGGTATACGAATGGCCCATGGGGAAGCTGAAGGTGAAATGTCTAGTCAAGTAGATGATAGCTAGAAGACAGTGTAGACTATTGAGAGGGTGGTTGAGGCATGCTGAAAACCTCAACAGACCAGAAGAAGGGGTTCAGATATGTGAACCAGAGACTGGGAGAAATCTTCGTGATGCTAAGGATGAATTGGGATTAGTTGAAGATCTCAAGGACTACCAGGAGGGTAGCCCAGAAATTCCCAATTTCCAGGTAGGCAAAGAGTTGAGATCGCTATGGGATATCACAGACTGTCATGAGGACAGCAGGGGAATTTCACATTTCCAAGAGGGAAATGAATCTAGATCACTATGGGATCTCATAGACTACTAGGAGGGCAGCAGAGAATTTCCAAATTTCCAGGTGGGCAAGGGAATAGAGATGGGAGAAATTGATCTCATAGACTACTAGGAGGGTAGCAGGAAAATCCCATATTGACAGGTGGGCAGGGATGAGCATATGAGACTATCTGAGGGTCTCACAAACTCAGAGGTAAGGTTGGATCAACAGATGCAACTGACAGAAGAGGAAGATCTGAGGAATCTTCTAATGATTGGGGGAATTTAGGTATTCCTACCACATAGCCCAGAGGAGACCAAAGTCTATGTTGTAGATGAAGTAGCAACAGCAAGAGATAGACAGCCAGCTGAGACTGTCAAATAAGAATTGGAGCAGACTTTGGAAGCTGCCCAAGCAGAAGAAGAAAAAGAGAATGAGCATTCTGAGGAATGGCTCAACATTTTCAACCAGGAAGCTAAAAAGAAGGAAGCTGCAGCACTGAAACTGGCAGTAGAAGAAGCCAAAAAGAAAGCAGATAGATTACTCACTCCATGGGAGATGGAGCTGGAGATGTTGGAGGATTGGTTGAACAATCCAGAGCCAGCAAGAGAATTGGTAGTAGTTGAGCTGTCAAAAAAGGTGACTGAACAACAGGTCAGTCAAGAGAAGACTACAGAGCTAGACTTTGTAGCAGGATGACAAGTTGAGGCCACAGATGATGAAAATGGCATGGGATATCATGATGATCTATCCAATTGCAAAAAATATTTGCAGCTAAGGAGACTGCAAAAGCAGAGCCAACCACTGGAGCAGTTGGATGAAGTGATCGAGATGATCAGGAGGCTAATGATCAGGTCAGCAGAGACTGTCAACAAGGAGAGGTTGAGTAGAAGGAAAGAAGCAACAATAGTAGCACAGAAGCAACAACAACAACGAGGAAGTGGAGCAGATGAACAACTCCAAAAATTTGTTTGGGAAATGGGAGGATTTCCATAGCTGAGAGTGGAAGCTCATGAGCAGGAGCTCATGAAATTTGCAGCTGAGGAGTATGATGCAGGAGCATCTCTCCACGCCAACCAGCCAGCTAGCCAGCCACATCAGTGCATGCATTCAAGGATGAAGAGAGGTGCAACCCTCGTTTTCAAATTTGAATTTGAATGTAATTAAATGTTGTAGGATATTGAGCCATGGAGCCATGCCTTTGTGCAGGCGTAGAGTAGATAGGCATTTAATGTTTTGAAGGCTGAGATCTAAGTCCTATTTGTGGACTAGACAACCCATTCAATGCAATTGAATAGGGTAGGTAGATTGGAGGGAAGATCTCGAAGAGCCCCCTCTTGTAAAAGATCAATTTTCGATCTCATTTTGGTAGTAGAGAGCATGCACAACAGAGAGTGAAGAAGGAGCTGAGACTTTGTTATAGTCCATGCTAAGGAACACCTTGTAAAAATAGGCATTTCCCATTTAATACAAACAACAATTTTTCCTGCATATTGTCTGTGTTGTGTGAGTGTCTTTGTGTGTTCTTTTATGCTGTAGATGTATGCTATACATTTGCAACTTGTTTGATTTCAGGATTGAGAGGTCTTTGAGGCTTCACACTAGGAGGGTGTGATAGAATGCTGTGGGTTCTGATAGCCATGCACCGAGAGTGCATTTATGAATTCTGTAGGTTCAGACAAAGGCGTGCCAGGTGGGCACAGAAGCTGAAATCAACAATTCGGAGGAAGATTCTTGAGGTTGCTGAACACCCCAGGAGGCAAGGTTGTGTGAGAGGAACACAGTTGCAGACAGAAGCTCTGAGGAGTTTTGTGAAGCTCTGCCAAGTGGGCATTGAGCATATGCATAGTGATGCATTGAGGAAGAACTTTGCTGTGAGTTCAGAAGCAGACAGAAGCTTTGAGGAGTTCTGTACAACTCTGCCAAGAGGGAATTGAGACAGTGTGCAGATAGGCATAAAGGAGAAGAGAGCTATGTTGAGTTTTGTAATTGAGGAAGAATCTACTGAAGGATCTCCACAGGGTTGTTGAACACCCTAAGTACTCAGCAAGAGGTTTCTTGAGTGAAGGATAGCTAGGAGGGCATCCAAATTCTCCATATGAAGGGGAAGGGAAAAAGGAATTATTTTCCTTAGAGGTCTGAGTCTTGGAGAAGCTCATAAGGGACAACACCTTTGTGTTTGCGAAGACTCTACAGGAGCACAGAAGTCAAAATCCTTCAAGGATTCAGGAGCTAAGCTCGAGAGGAGCAACAACTGTCGTTGGATAAGCCAAGAAGATCTGGACCGTGGATTCGTGTCCAGGCATCGTAGAAAAGGAGCAATGGGAGAATAGGTCTGAGCCGTCAGATCTAGGTACATGGACTGATAGCCGTTGGATCTATGGAAATGAGCTTGAGGTTTAAACCCTCGTGAGAAGAGGTGAAAGTCTCGAAGAAGTTGGTATAGAGATTTCGTCATTCAGGAGTTCAGGAGTCTAGAGGATGAGAGTCCAGGCACTCAGCCTCCAAAATCTTGAAAAGGTGAGATTAGATCTGAGCCATTCATCTATGGAAGGACACGTGTCATAGAATCGTCCGTTTCGTAGATTCAGGCACCGGGACTCACAGAGGTGAGCATATTGACTTCGCAGGTAGCGAAGTCCCGAAATTGATATGGGTCGTCTGTTCATTGAGACATGTGGTGGGGATCAAGGGACCCATCGATATTTCGGCTACCGGGGTTTCAAGTTGACAAGATTGTGTCACAGGGGGTCGCGAGTAGCAAAGTCTTGAGGAAATATGAGCCGTTCATCTAAGAGCAGACACGTGTCACAAGATGGCCCATATCGGGGATTCAGGCATCTGAGGTTAGAGAAGGAAGCCCTTCAATTTCACGAGTGGAAAAGTTGTGAGAGAACCACAACCATCCATCCGAGGACGACAGGTGGCAGAGATCTAAGGATCTCGCGAACTCGGAGGTTCGCAAGGTGAGAGCCCAAATATTGGGTGCTCCAAGTCGTGAGTCGCAAAGTCATGAGTAGCGGAGACAACCATTGGATTTGGGTCAAGCGAGGATCGTTGGATCAGGAACCCCATTGCATTTCGCGCATTCGGGTGTTCGGAGGTTGAAAGTAGTTACTTTTGACATCAAAAGTCACTAAGTGCTAAGAGCCAAGGCACAAGTGTAGGCACATAGTGGAACCTCAAGACGGGGCCCGTGTGATAGGCATGTGGACACGCATCGCTAGGAGAAGGGAGTCAACACTCCATTGACTTCTCGCATATCGGGAATTCGTGAGGTAAGAGCATGAGGGTTCAACATTGAAACTCGCAAAGGCACGAGTGGTGAGAGGTGCTAGCAGTTAAGCCTAGCTGGTGGTCACGCGCGGAGGGCACTGACATAAGGGAGCTATACCCATTTCGCGATCTCGGGTATCATAATATTGGGGAGGAAGAGTCAGGAGCCACGACTCACGAACTCATGAGTAGCGAGTTACGACAAGTGCCTTTGGAATTGGGCCTTGGTCATAGCGCTGTTGTCGCTTGGGGAGAAATAAGATCGCACCTAGGGCTGTTCGTATAGGGAAACTTCCCGAAGGACCTATGGATCGATTTTGATCGAGATTCCAATGGGAATCGGAGGATCTACCTTGACTCAAGGGGATAAAGAATGATCCTGTGAGAAGATCTCGGTCTGAGGACCGATAGGTCTACGTCAATCAGAGGTTGAACCTTCGAAGGATCAAAATCCATTGATCTCAGAGTAACAGACATGAATTTTAAGTTTTCGGCATTTCACGGACCGGGAAACATAAGAGGGAGAGTATTTCGACTCCCATAGATGTGAAACTGTGAAATCGCACCAGTCGTCGGATCTAGAGCATAGTGGCCCGAGAGACGCTAGATTAAGGATACGTGCATAGGGTTTAGTCCCTGGGAGGTTCACATGAAAAGGGATCTGGGCCATTAGATCTAGCACCAAGGACTGATAGTCGTCTGATCTGGAAGAAGGTGCGAGGGGTTTAATCCATGGGAAGCTGCATAGAAGGGTGGAATAGATGGCAGAAACTTTGAGGGAGAAGTGTCGATTTTTCGTGAGCCGTCGGATCCAGAAAAGGTGTGCGAGGTTTAAACCTCGTAACAGTAGAAGGAAGAGTACTTTCCAAGTTCCGAAAGCATCATGACCATCAACAAGAGGACACATGGCAAGCATTCAAAGTTTCAGGATCCAATTAGATCATGGTCGTCAGTTCTAGAAGGACTGGACCATTGATCTCTCAGAGGGAGAGATTTTGGCATTTCGTGAACCGGGGATTCGAAAGATAGAGAAAAGGGAGAGATTTCAGCATTTCTTGAACCAGGGATTCGAAAGACAGGGAAAGGAGGAATGCTTGCATCACGATTCCCTGAATCGCAAAAGTTGGTAGCGCTTTATAGATTTCAGAATTTCGTGGACCAGGGATTCAAAAGGGAAAGGAGTAATGCTTGCATCATGATTCCCTAAATCATGAAATCTGGTAGTGCTTTGACGTTAAGCGTGTGGTCATAGAGTGGTGGTCACGTGGACAGAGGCTAAGGGAGGAGATAGAGTCGTTAAGCCCTTTTTCAACATTTTGGCAATCGAGAGTTCAAGGGTAAAGGAGTCATGAGACAGGGAGTCCCGACTCACGAAATCATGAAACCCCAAAATCATTCGGAGGAATAACACGAGCTAGAGTCGTTAAGCCCTTTTCAGCATTTCGACAACTGGGAGTTCAAGAGTGAAGGAATCATGAGACAGGGAGTCCCGACTCGTGAAATCACAAAACCCCAAAACACGAAAGGTGTGTTGGTTCAAAATAGAGAAGAGTGATGAAAGTTGAGAACGTGGATAGGTTTTCTCAAATCCTGTGCCAAGGGATTAAAGGGACCTATGGATTCATCCAAAGGGTTCCAACAGGAGCCCAAAGAGCCATTTCGGCTCAGGAGAAGATCGCTCCAAAGACTGAGAGGTCATAGAACCCTGTTGAGGTAGGGGATCTGCATCAAGATGATGGGGTGAATTATCCAAGATGACAAGTACAAGGTAATGGATGACACCATCTACTACAAATACATGATCTATCTTGTACCTGAGTCAACTCTCCAGGATAATATTTTGAGGGAAATACATAACACATAACTAGTAGGAAATCAAGGGTAATTAAAAACCTATAGGCATGTTAGGGAGAGATTCTCATAGAAGGGTCTCAAAGGGAATGTACTTCATCATGTGAGTGAATGCATGACTTTCCAGTAGAACAAGTCAGAGTTCACCCATACTGTAGGACTTCTCCAACCCTTACTGATCCTAGAACAAAAATGGGAAATCAACTCCATTGACTTTGTCACAGGATTACCAAAGGTACAAGGAAGAGACTGTATTTATGTGGTGGTGGATATATTGAGTAAGTATTCACACTTATTTTCTATTCATATGGAGTCTATTACATCTCAGGTAGCAGATCTATTCTTTATGGAAGTGTTCAAACTCTATGGCCTACCGAGGAATATATTCAGTGTGTTGATACTGAGAGGGGGGTGAATCAGTATCAATTATAATTTAAAAACCCTTTTCAACTTATACTTAAACCATTTGATTATATCCAATGAGAAGTGAACAATAGTATAAGAGTTACACCAATACACCACAATACACCATGCACAATATATGAGAAATAATCAATAGTTTTTGTTCAAGGGAAGTAATGACT
>JZKD02S1800538.1:603198-614600 GCA_000966675.3 Picea glauca
CCCCTCTACACTCCCCCGCGTGGAAGAGTGTACATACTTCTGGGGTGTAAATACTTCATGGGGTATAAACATGGCTGAAAGTAAAAGACCTCTAAATCAGGAAGATAATCAGGCTTCAAAACCAACACATTTGAGATTATTTGGTTGTATGGAGAGGATTTCCCGTAGAAGATGATACCTAGGAGGGGGAGAAGATTTATATCACCCTAATATAGAATTTATTGAGGACAAGAAATATTGTGAAGGGAGGAATCTAATGTCCCCTTCCAAGTGATTGTTATGGCTCAATAGCCTATGCAACTCTCGTAGGCTATAGTCAAAAAGGAAAAATGGAGTCAAGGAGGTGTCACTAGGTAAAAATATTGTCAAAACCTAAATTGACATTAAATAAACTAAACAATTATATTTAATGGAATTGGAGGGAAAATAAAGTGGCGATTTGATTTTTTCAAAATGGGGGAAATATCTGGAAGGTCCCGTGGAAGGATAAAGAGAGGAACAACCCTTCCTCTTGGTATTATATTTTTGATATATTATTGAGTGCTCTTATAGAGAACATTTTCATTGGGGTTTTGGGAAAAACCCTTCCACTGCAGGTTTAGTTTCATTGGTGCAATATCCACCCCATCTAGATGAGAGGGGGTTTTATTTGGAATCATCATTTGAGTTCATTATAGTTCTTATTTTCATTCTAGGAAGAATTTTAATTCATATCAGCTCGTGAATGGGGTTTTGACAAATTTCTAGAGGATAATGTTTGTCGGGGCCACAGGTGTCAAGAGGCTTTTGTGCACTTTGGAAAGGAGGTGTCCCCATGGGTTGAGCTAGGGTCGGCCCACAAAGGCCCCTATGAATTGGGGTTTTGTAGAAGCTCACTGGATCAGGTTTGGGAAGAGATATGAAGCAATTGGAGGACTGACAATAAAGAAAATGTGACTAAAGAAGAGCATATGAGGTCTTGAAGAGCCTTGGGCTCCATATATTGGCATCATTCCAAGTTTCATTGTGTTATTTCTGTAGTAGATTGTGATGCTACCTGGAAGCCATTAATTTGTGTTATTAGTATTACTTTGCAACTGTTATTACAACCCTTAGTTATCCTTGTAAAAAATTCGGAGAACTTCCATCTATAATAAGATGTCGACGATATCTAATCTATTCTATGTGTAATGGGTAAATGATTTATGTTTTGTCACTTCCAATGGCACTAATAAAAACTATTTGATAAAATCACACAGAAGAATAATAAATTTGGGTAGTACACATATATTTCCCATCTATCATAGTTGGTAACATTACGTATTCATGGTCATTGATCTTGTGAAGCTTAATTTCTAGTCTAAGGGATCTTTTGATCCATAAATGAGGGAATTATAGCCCACTCACTTAACCAACATGAATCCTCTATAGAATTTAAGTTTTGGTATATGTCTCAGTCTTGGACATAGATCCCTATCTCTAGTGTAATTTGCATAGAATAGTTAGTTGAAATTGTAATAATCACCAAGACTGTGAGCTCAAGTTTCTATATTATCAACAACCATGTAGGTGTACACCAAATGGCGATGTTGCTTCACTCCAAGGATTAGTCTTGTTTCTAAGGTGTCAAGACCAATGCTTAGTTACAAAGAAATAAGTGCACTTATCTACTGACTATTCTTCAATGGGCATGTGAGGATAGATATATTTTCATTGTTGTGTTCAACCCAACATTTGGTCTATCCTAGAAACCAAATTGGAAAACAAACTCCAAATGGAGTTCAATATTTTCATTTTGGAAATCTTTGGTACAATGCTTTCGGGACATTCTTTGCATCTTCCTCTCTTGGCCAAAATATCCATTGAGAATGAAGGTGAATGAAGAAATAGGGAGATATTTGGGGTAAGGAGAAGGTAAAAACACATGCCCCTTATTTCCCATTCCTCAACCTTCTCTCCTATTCTTGTTTACTTTTTATCTTTTAATTATCACATTTTTCCTTCACACCCAGTTTTGTCTTATTCGAATTTACATTTACATTTCTCTGTGTAGTTTTTTTAAGCTTTTCTAATTTCCAAGTTGCATTGTAGTACCAAGCCTTACATCCATTCGTTGGTTTGGATCCATTTCGTATCACACCTCCCCATTAAGAGGGGTTTTGGTCTCCAAATGCTCAAAGGAAACCAATTTGGACTAGTGTGCCTTCTTTCTTCTTTTGGAGTGTGACTCTGACTCTGGATCTAGCTTTGGATCATGGCTCTGGCTACTAGCTATAGTCCTGGCTATGGATCATGGTTTTTTTGTTGGATCACTTATTCTCACAATGCATACGTTTTCTCATCAACTCTCAACTATGAGAAATCTCTAGATCTGAGCCCTCAACTCAACATCCATTCCCATCTCTCTCTCAGTATTGGACGTTGAGAAAAAAAATATACTAATATGGGGGGTTGAATCAATATAATCTTTTTTTTTTCTTTTTCAAACATTCATCAACCATAAGAAAATAATCACAACATGGAACATAAGATTTACATGGAAACCCTTTTGTGAGGAAATCAAGAAAATTATCTTTATAATTATTTGTAGGAAACTACTTACTATTAAAGATATTTGTAGGAACCCAACTAATGGAGATATCAATCCCCACTAGTAAAATTCCTAATAGGCACCAACTTACTCTTACATATCTTCATAGACATGAATCTACTAGAGACACCAATCCCCACCACTAAGAACCAACTTAGAAAGAGACACCAATCTATTTTAGATATTCATAGACACCGATCTAATTGAGACACCAATCCCCACCCCTAAGGACCAACATATCAAGAGACACAAATCTCTTACAAATTTTCATAGACACCAATCTACTTATGACATCAATCCCCACCACCAAGCCCCAACATAGCAAGAGACACCAATATCTAAGCTGCACAAACCTTCACTGAGTCTACTTGTTATTTCTTCCTTCATTAGGTATGCTTACTTCTTCTTCCTTTACTAGGTCTAGTCATTGCTTCTTCCTTCACCAAGTATGATCACTACTTCTACCTTTACTGGGTCTTACAAAAATTTGAATTCCCAAATGGAAACTTTACCAAAGCTTGGTGTTTTGGGCCTCTCCCCAAGAGAAAAATCGTACATCATGTCATGTATCCAAATTTTCAAATGTTATTATGAAACACTTACCTAAGGTACTTCTACATGTTTCCTATGACTTTAAAAAATATCAAGGTCTCAAACATCCTAGAAAATAAGTTATAGTGAAAGTGCTAATATGACCTATTTGAAATGGATTTTAGGAGCATTGAGGAACCCTAACTTCCACAAAGAAAATATCTGAAATTACAGTGAACCAACATATGTTATTTTTACCACATGTACACCAAGATCTTTCCTTTGTCTCTTCAAAATCTGAAGGTCTGAAACATTCCATAAACGAAGTTATAGAGAAAGTTCCAAGATGAGATGTTCGAAACTCATTTCAACAACACTCAATGTCAATTTTTTAGGGAAATTCAATGCATTCAATTTTAGATCTAAAAATTAATTCCAAGTGACCTAAAACAGTAAGATAGGGTTGTTATCACTAAACGATTTTACAATAAAATGACAAAAACTTATAGTGGAAGCACAAAGATTATAGAGAAATAATCCATGCATAAGAGACACAAATTTTTGTTTAGTGAAATTTTCTGATTGAGAAATTTAGATTACAAAACCGGTCCTCTCAACAAATTACAAATTCAACAAAATTTTGAAAAATCCCTTCCAACTTGCAAACCTAATGTATAGCTTACTGATATCACTTGTACGACTACATACATCACCTCCATGGTCTTCACCTTTGGTAAAAAATGCTATATGTATTGTACGTTTCACACATGCGGCTAAATCTGTTGTTGTGGCTCACTCATGAGACTATTTCTTCCTATTTATGTTTTTTTTTGGAATTTAATCTAGCTTATCTAAGATTGGAATTATTTTGTTGGAATTTTGGTCTTCATACTTGATTAATACTAGCATTTATCTATCTTATCTCTTGCATCTTTCATTGGAATTTTAGAAATTGTTTAGAATATTTAATAACTATCTTCTTGTTGATATATATCTCTATATACTACTTCAATTAGCGACAACAATCCTAACTTTCTTGTCCACCTAACATACTACATGGATACTTGGCTTGTTCTTGTGTCTCGGGTAGGTACACATACATATTGGAAACCATTGGATACCACCGAGACTCTTTGTTAATCCTTTTCAGGCTTAGTAAATTGACCTATAGGGGATACACTTCTATCACTCCAATTTCCTTCTTATTTCCCCATAGGGTCACCCAAGATTCCCCCTTTGAGGTGATTCTTTCATCTCTAAAGTGATGGGAATACCCACCTAAGGTGACGATGAGTAGGTGTTCTCATAATTTTCTCCATTTGGTGGTTGGGTGAAGGTTTTCCCTACCTACAGCTTGTGTGATCGCATTTTTGTGTAGTTTTCAGGGAGGATTTTGAATCCTCTTCCAAACCCTAAAGACACTTTGGAAAGATATACCAAATCGTTCCCTGGCTTTCCTGGTGACTCCACCTAAAGGACGTTCCCTTTCCACTTTTTATGATCTCTTCTTGAAGCTTATATGGCGACTCCACCTTCCCAAAACCCTTATTCCATTAATCCATTTCCCCCATGGAGGTTTAAAATTTCTAAGGTTTACCGAAGAATGCCTCCCCTTAAGTCTCATGTTGTCAAAAAAAAATTCCACGGTACCCTTCCCCTTCCTCCAATGGCTCACACTTGGAAAAAAGACCTTTACAAACCCCTTAACATGGCCATGGCCCACCATCCCTCGATACCCCAACACAATTCCTAAAGAGTCTCACGAATGGTTTCCAAAGTTTCCAGGAAACAATGTCATCACTGTAGATGATCATCTATATGATGGAGGCTGAGAAATGGAAAACAAAGAAGTGGAACATGAGGATGTATCCATGAGGCTACTAGCCTCGTCTTTGACTAAATATGCCCAAAGGTGGTTCAAAGGACTACCTGGAAATCACTTAACATGTTATGAGGATTTTTCCAAGTTATTCAAGAGAAGATGGACACCAAAGAAAGACAACGGGATGCTTGTGGCTCAATTCAATTAGATAAAGAAAAAGGAGAACGAAGCAGTGAGTGAATTTGACACCCGATTCGATAGATTATACAATCATATTATGGTAGATTTGAGTCCTATTGCTGCAACAATTCGTCTCCTTTATGTGAATGCATTTGATGTGAAGTTTTGTTTTACTCTAAAGGAAAATAAGCCCACTTATTTGGCACAAGCCAAAGAGTACATTGCAGATATTGAAGAAAATATCCTTGAATCAAAGGTAGATCCTTTTCAATATCCTCGTGTCAAGATAGACACAAAGACTAAGGCTTCTAATAGTAGTGCTCCTGATCTAATTTCCCTCCTGACTTAGAAGATATATCAAATGACTATTCAATTTATCCAAGAAAAGAATCAAATCATGGGCCATTTGAATACTATGGAGAGAAATCAATTTGCCTTCAAACCTTAGTTTACCAGAAAACAGAGAGATCCCATAGGTTGGAAACCAAGGCCTCAACAAGTGGAAAATGCCCTTTATACTTTGAAACCAATTGGGATGGTTGACATAGAAAAAGAACCTTGGATTTCTCCATGCAATATCCTCACAGAGATTATGAGTTTCCTCGAAGAGATGATAATTCTTCCGAGAATATGAGTTTCATGGATATGATATATAAATTTCAAGAGGAATAAGTCACATAGGAATAGATTAATGAAGCTAGAAGACAAGGAGAGAGAGAATGGAGACTCCGAGCCTTAAATTAGTTGAAAGATGATCATAGGAAGGGAATTAGGAAGAGGGAATATTTGACATACACCAAATGAATACAAAATAAAAACAAATTTCTAGGGGAAAGAGTCAGGGTCTATCTAAATATTGAGGAAAGAACATAAAGAATGTGAAGAAACCATCAAAAGGGAAATCAATGCAGAACCTCCTTCTTATCCATACACTGAGAATATACCTTACCTCAATTACAGTGAAGGAAGTATTGTGTTCATGTGGGAAAAGAATAAGGGCAAGCCAAAATATGACCAAAAGAATGACAACTCATGGCTTGGCCTTTACATCATCAAGAAGAAGTCCGATAAAGAAAAGTATTATTTGACATCTTTGGATGAGATAAATATGCCATTACCTGTGGCTGGATCTCTTCTTCGGCCTTATGTTAAAGTCACTAGACTTATTTAGGGGCCATTCCCTAGGTAAGTACATAGGTCATCTTGCTTTCCTTTTATATTCCATCTTGCTTTCCTTTTATATTCATCTTGATTTCTCATATTAGTTTATATTCATTTCATATTTCATTTTTCTCTACTTGCATATTGATTTTATGCTTAGCTAGAAACCTTTGAAAAAAAGATAATTTTTTTTTTTCTAGATTAGTTTCATTTTTGGTTTTGATATATATCAATGAAGGGTGATAGAACCACCCTATGTTTTATAGCTTTTCATTTCAGTGTAGGCACGAGTCTACTAGGAGATGTTGTGTTTCTCATGCACTCTATGACAAGCACATGTCCCCAAGTAGGAGCCATATGTTATTCTCATTTTATGTGACAACTAAGGATATGATGTCTTGAGTCCCTCGGGTTGCAAACATGGAGTACCGAGAGACAACTTTACCAACAATGTCCACTTGCATAGGCAGAGACCCACCTCACCACCACAACTCCACGTTGATCATGATGATATCCACCACATCAGATGGCCTCTGGAAGACATTGGGTCTTTCTCCATGAGGTACAAGTCAGGTATTATGGTGAGTGTCATTTAAATATTTGAGGCATTTGAGTTTGTTGCATCTATTACTATTTTTTATTATGTCACATTTTCTTGGACATTATGCTCTTTTCCATGTTTCACTTTAGTGGTTGACATTGTGCCCTAGTAAATGGGTCACCCTTAGGGATAAGTATTCTCCAAGGAGGTCCTTTTGATGAGTCATTGTGTTTTTCCTGACCATACTTGCCACTTTCCACACTTCATCCCCTCATCTCCTCACCTTTTGGGTTTTTTCGGGTGTACTGACCCAAGAAGGGGTTGTCCCTGACTTCATGGGAAGAAGGGGATGAAGGCCCAAAGTCTTGTGGCTGGAAATATATAAAATCATGATTATGAACCTTTCAGATGCTTTCCCAAATAGGTCTTGAGATAAATGAAAATATTCTCCTAAAAAGCCAAAGACCTGTAAAATAAAATTAACATGATATAAATGTCCCCAATTGTTGAGGTGTGTACACTTATGCGGTGTCCCTTTCTTTCCTTTCATATGGCACTCTATGTACCTCTAGATTTAAGTGGCCTTGTCATACTTCCCCCCAAGATAATCGATTCAGCAATAGGGAGTACCCAAGGTTTTGGATTATTATTTAATTAATGGAAATAATGGGCTTGGATAAAGGATACATTGAAAACGAAGGTGAAACACACCCTCTACAAAGGCACCCATAAGTGAGACACCAGAACCCATTGTATGTCATGAACTCCATGCCCAAAATTCTTCCCCTCATCCATGACACCTCATACACATGAATTAGAAGGAGGCCCCCTTGGTAAAAAACCTTAGACCTGAGGAATGATTCACCGAATAGGTCGTTTTGTCAACCCTCCCATACCTAAAGTTGGAAAATAGCATAGGGTCTTTGACCATTAGTATATTTCAATGAGATGGTTTGGATGTACCTTCTTAGATGGAAATTTTATTGATTTTATTTAATAATCATGATGCTTTGAATTGATATCCTTGGAGTGTGTATCCATTTGTCTTTGCAAGGCCTAGCTGGTGGGTAGTTTTGGAGGAACAAGCCTAGCTTGGGCTTCCATGGGGCTTGAAGCCCACGTGTTGGATGCTAAGGGTCCACATTCTATATCACACAGACATGCCTTTTGAGGCCTAGGGGGCAATTGGAGGACCTTTCTTACTCCTCACATGCCCAACGATTTTCTTGGAGGGGATAAAACGTCATCTTGAGGAGTTGATGTCACCTTTGGGGCTAGGGTTTGGTCTGATGAAGCTACTACTTATTGACACTTGGCATGATTTGGTGGGAGGATACTTTATGAGGATTTAACACATGAGAGAGAGTCTCTATTAGCCCCAATGGCCTCAATCTTCTACTCCAACAAATTTCTCAAAGGGTCAAAGCATCACCCTTTGATGGGTGACATCATTTTAGGGTTCCTATTGTGCACTTTTTAAATTTTAAATTTGTATTAAAGATGAATTACTTGTGAAAAGGGGAAAAACAAGGTTTGTTGTCCCCTTATTTTGTGTTTACCCTAAATTATGTGGAAAAACTATTTTTAAGACATTTTATATAAATATAGATAATTTGAATCCCATTTTGATCATATCTCTACCATTGCAAGAAGACTAATGACTATAATTTTCGCTATACTTGAGCATTTTGGTATCTCTCTCTCTTGCGAATGAATTGCAGTGTTATCTCTTGGTTATTAGATGAAGTGAAGTGATGTGAACCCCTTGAAGTCTTATTTTCTTTCTTTGGATGGTGATTTTCTTGGTGAAACTAGGGTTTGATATCTCTCTTTCTTGGAATTGGTAAGGAAAAATATGCATTTATTAGTTATTTCTTTCTTATTATTTGTTATTGTTGGTTGAAACCCTAGGAGGAGTATTTTGTATACACCCTCCATTAAGTTCATCTCATTTTCTAAGTTATTCTTGGACAAGGGTTGCTAGGAGAAATACGAGTGTGTATACCATCATAGACTTGCCCTAGTTTGATTGGCATACCCTAGGGAGTAAGAGGGCTTACACCCTTAGGTATTTTTTTAATCTAACTTGTGCTTTAAAGACTCCATTCACCCAATTATAAAGGCACTAGTCTGATTTTTGCATTGGAGAATTAATTTTTTTTTCATTGGTAAACATGTTTTGGTGAGATATCAATCTTGTTCAAGTTGGATTCTTTTGTCAATGCCTTGAGGTTGCTAACCCCTCTAGGGAATATTAGTTATCTTAGTCTTCTTTATTATTTCATAACTTTTATTATACAACCATTTGAGTTGTTGTGCTACTTATATGTCTAATATAATGCACTCATTAATTATCAATCCAGGATTCGTAATCAACAGAGTTACAAGACACTAGTAAGAAAGGTAATTCCTAATGTCACGAGTATAGAATTAAACTAGATTATGCAGGCTGGAAACAAATCAAAATAGAAAACTACAATGTACTTTGGTTGTCTTTCACAGAGAGGCTATCTATTCCATTATGGAACATGAAAGTATGAGATGGAATTGCTTGATAGATCAACTTTGATGTCTGACCCAGAAAACTAATTATGTAATCCACACTTTCTGAAAGGAAATCACACATCAATCAACATAGCATAGGTATTTCAACAGTCAATGTGTTGGTTCTGCTGTGGTTCACAATGAGCTTCACTAGTTCTTCTCCAAGTAGTTTTGACTATTGTTGTCAACAGCTATGATCACTCAAGGAAATCAAATTCATGAGAATAGAAAACATAGCATATACAAAAACAAAGAAATTAAATATCTAAGCAATTATAAAATGGAAATCTTAATCTAAACTGTACTGCTATCTGTTGGACACACCTACCACACTTAGAGGGTGGGGGGGTGAATGAGTGTGCTACTTATATGTCTAATATAATGCACTCATTAATTATCAATCCAGGATTCGTAATCAACAGAGTTACAAGACACCAGTAAGAAAGGTAATTCCTAATGTCACGAGTATAGAATTAAACTAGATTATGCAGGCTGGAAACAAATCAAAATAGCAAACTAGAATGTACTTTGGTTGTCTTTCACAGAGAGGCTATCTATTCCATTATGGCACATGAAAGTATGAGATGGAATTGGTTGATATATCAACTTTGATGTCTGACCCAGAAAACTAATTATGTAATCCACACTTTCTGAAAGGAAATCACACATCAATCAACATAGCATAGGTATTTCAACAATCAATGTGTTGGTTCTGCTGTGGTTCACAATGAGCTTCACTAGTTCTTCTCCAAGTAGTTTTGACTATTGTTGTCAACAGATATGATCACTCAAGGAAATCAAATTCATGAGAATAGAAAACATAGCATATACAAAAACAGAGCAATTAAATATCTAAGCAATTATAAAATGGAAAACTCATCAACAAATCATCTCCATAAGGAACACAAGATGTATGTACAATTTTTCATTTTATTATGGACTTCAATTCGGGGGTTTTTCAGTAGCAATTGAATAGAGTACAAATCTACAAGAGAACCAGCTCTATATTCAAGACTTAGCTTAAATTCTCAGCACCAACTGAGATGAGGCAACAATCCTCAACAGATATCAATTTGTACCATAAACAAGAGCATCAACCATGCACCAACCTGTGCCAAACAACCTGTAATCAACCTATACCATAAACAAGTGAATCCAACCATGTACCAAGTATATACCAATCATGTGTCAACTACTCATTAAAAATGACTCTTCAATATATACCAACATCATGAACTATACACCTCATGTATGTGCCAACTCATCAACTGCTTGTCTCAACCATGACTAGTTTTGGATTAGTCAACAACCCTAACTTGAAATAACCATAACTATGTACCTATAATGAATAAATATCTGAAAATGATACACAATGATCTTCAGGGTTTTTTATGCAATTCCTCCAAGTGACACTACTTGTAACCTCTCAAAAAATGAGTTATAGCAAAAATGGCATACCTTGTTGAATTCTGGATTATTCTAGAGAGGGACCTTGTAGAGTGTGCCCCGCACAGAATGTTTGTTGAATTGATATGAAACTATTCAAAGCATAATAAAGACTATAATATAATCAACACAATTGGTCTCACTAAATTTGGATCTGGTATGAAGAAGTTATGACGTTTTTACCCGAAACACCTGTTTTAGACTAGTTTCAGGACTAGCCACAAACCCTATTTTCCACAGAGTATATCTCCAAAAATACAACGACCCACAAGTTGAATTTTTTACCACATATACTTGGATATGTTTCCTCAATGGAATATCAATACCATAGTCTGAATCATTATATAAAAAAAATTACTGCAAAAATGGTGAGATGACCTGTAAATAACATACCTTAGAAAGCATCATGAAAATAATTTATCCTTCCTTCAATTCCGGCCCTCTTTTCTTCACCTTCCTTATGAAATTTGGCTTATATATCCTTGGTTACCTTATTAACCTATATATATTCAATATTCTCAAGTGTTCCACACCAAAAATGCTCAAGAAACTCTCACAAGAAGCTCTCCATCAATACTCCAAAAGATATTCTCACAAGAAGCTCTCCA
>JZKD02S1800538.1:614650-636188 GCA_000966675.3 Picea glauca
GGGGGCTTCAAGCCTTCATGTGGGGGTCCTTCATCTTCGTAAGGCCATAACTCTCAAACCATGAGGAGTTATGTGGCATTCCACATACCACCAGAAATGGCATGACAAGCACTATACATCTAGGATAGTTTCACCAACAATTTCCTTGATCTTCATCTCATTATTCCACAAACAAACATGGGTCCTCCAAACATTCTTCTAGGATAACTCAATCTGCAAAGCATCTTCCCGTGAGGGCTTTCACCATAAGGGGTCCACTTTAGAGTTCACCTGTTTGTACACCTTATCAATCATGGTAAGACAATAATGAGAGCATGGATCCTCCAACCATTCTTCTATGATAACTCAATCCGCAAAGTGTCTTCTCGTGAGTGCTTTCACCATAAGGGGGCCACTTTGGAGTTCATCCATTTGTGCACCTTATCAATCATGATAAGACAATAATGAGTCATCTATACATTTTTCCAACAATGCATCATATACCAATGAATCCACATCGATCCATCTTCATCTATGCATTTTCATCAAGGGCAATACATATTATATTACATGAATCATCAATCAATCAATCCTTTGACATCAATCAATCACTTGACATCAATCAATCACTTGAAATCAATCAATGACATAAATCAATCAAACCATTGGCATCAATGACAACATGATCCAACACTATCATCTAACAGAGTTAGAACTTTAACTAATTCAATGTTTAGACTATTGAAAACAAACACTAATGCTAATCTACAAAGAGGCTGGCCTTTGTTGGGCGGTGGGCCCTTGCCGCTTCAACAAGTCAACTGCTGAAGTCTATGGGAAGCTTTCTCTTAAGACACACATTGCTCTCACTCACACTTCAACACATAAAAACTCTCATTAACAACTCAACTCATTCTTAATCATAGATAATCATAATATGGAGATAAAATGACTTTCCATTAATCTTTACTCAGAAAATATGTCTTGTACTAACATACGCTGCTTATACATTGATAATATGCTAACTCTCCTCTCCTTCTACCATCCTTGCCACGACTATTTAATAGTCTGCATCATGAAACAAAAGGAGGCGAAGGGATTTGCAAATCAATCAGTTGTTTAATTTTTATCATTCGGTTACATCTTCAGCAGCATCCTCATGACACGAAGTGCATGAGGATGAGGCAATTAACAAAATGTCCTTATCATAGCAAATAGATTCCCACCATTTGACTTAGGTGAGATCTGGCACTTAACTTAGTGCATTGGGCTCTTTCATATGAGTATCGGATCGTAACAGGTAGATACCGGATCACGACAGGGTGCAAAAGGTGGTACCGGATCGTGACAGAGCGTGGTCATTGGTACAGGATCATAACAGAGTGTGTTCATTGGTACCGGATCACAACAGAGCGTGTTAGTTGGTACCGGATCACCATAGGTAATATTTAGTACTGGATGTGTTTAGTATTGGATCAGACAGTAGCAATCTTGGTGCACAGGTACCGGATCACGACAGAGCTAGTACAGGAACGCTAGTGATCTAGGGGTCAAAGATTCACATATGACAAATAGAGAATTAGTACATGAAATATTTAATTCCTTAAATCAATAAACCACAAAATACATGAATTAACCATACTTTACCTTATGACCTCATTACTGGCGATTGGTGGCATTCTTGTCTTTCACTCAAGCTTTAGGTAGGTCCAAAAAGGTATAGGTGAAGAGTAAAATAGGGTGATGAGAATGTCAATTTCAAGTCTCAACATTCCCCCATGCCAAAATCATTGCATGTCCTCATGCAATTGAAAACAAAACCCAAAATTTTCAAAACTTGAGACTGTGTTCTTTACTTGGGTGGATTAATGATATTGATGGCTGAAGCCTCTTCTCTTAGCTCCCTTTTGATGACCCTAACATATTGTAGGAGTCTTAATACCTTCTTGAGCTTGTTAGAGGTCTCCTCATGGTCGTCTTGAATTTATTGGCTAGTTGCTTCCAACTGCTCATTTTCCTTTTTGATATATCTATCCAAGAGTTGATATTCCTTTACTTCCTGTTGGAGTTCCTGATTTTTCTTTTGTAATTCCCCAATCCTTTTCTTGATTTGTTCTCTTTTCAAGTTCTTTGTTGATTCTACCATTGTTGGCTGGGTGCACTCCCTTTCCTCGACTTCCTCCCTCATCCCACATAGAGTAATAGTGGCTTTCTCTTCAGTCAGACTAGGAATGCCATCTTGAATTGGTAGATCCTCAGAAGGGGAGGTAAGGTCGATTGGATCTTCCTATGTATGAGGGCTAACTATTGTTTTTCCCTTCTTTGCCATGCTCCTTGTAGTTCTTTTACAAGGAGGTACCAGATCAAGAATTCTTGCAAGCTTCCTTTTCTTCCTCTATAATTGTGAAGTGGTGACAAGGGGTTGTGCCACAGACTGTTTACTCTTAGTTTTTGAGCTATGCTTCCTTTTCTTTATCATTTTCCGATGGTCCTCTTTATCAACTTCCACCATGGAATTATCCTCAGCTACTTTGTTTTTACCTTTTAATTCGGAGATTTTAGAAGTCTTGTTGATTATGGAGGAGGACCCTGCCTTTTCATGTTGGCTCACTGCCCTATATGGTGGTGGAGTTGTTTTATCGTTCTTGCCCTTTCTCTCTTGGGGTTCCTTACTTTTCTTTGGACCATGTTGGGTTTCCTCCACAGATTTTTTTCCTGTGGGAAGGTGTTGTATGATAAGGGTTTTCCAACTAATCCTTTGTTTGCTAAGCTCATGCAAAACTAGCATTTTAATGAAACCTTGATGGTAGATGCTAGTATTTTCTATTTTGGAGATGGATTTAACACCCCTTACCATTTTATTCAAACTCATCCATAGAAAATGGGAAAAATCGATTTCAAGGCCTCCTTCAAAATGCAATAGGAGCCTAAGGGGATAAATGAAAGGCACGATATACCTACCTTCATAGGTGACAAATCGTTGAAGACTGGTATTAATTGGGTGGTATTCTTCTTTAATGTAATTTCTAGGGATCCCTTTCTTCCAGTCGGGATGCTGATGATCCGCCTTCAGGAATTGTTGGCACATCTCTTTGTTAATTCCCACACCTTTGAAGTATTTAGCTCCTCTGCTAGGCAGTTTCGTAACCTCCCTTACTGTTGCTTCATTAATTATTAGTTGTAGATTGCCTATACATCCTGTCTCTCCATCATAACCTTGTATAAATTCCTGAGATATCTTCTCATTCCAGCCTGTAAATGTTTCTAGAAATGGTATCCACCCCAATCTGGCATATTTTTCTTGACATAATTGGTATTCCTCGGTTTCCCTATAAACTTGGAAAACCTGTTCATCTCTGTAACAACCATCGTTATAAGTTGAGAAAAGGATTGGTTGTAGCACCAGGGTTTAGTGAATTAATGGAGGGTTTGGTACTAGAAAGGAGCAGGCTCAGAACTAGAGAAAATCTCATGACAGGGGGAAGTATGGTGATGGTGTTGCGAATGGTAAGTTTGAGTGAGGGTGTTGTAAGGAAAAATTACAACCAAAAGAGGCTTATCTGGATGGATTTTCCACTAGATAAGCCATTTCTTATCTACCCATTACTGTAATGATGAGGATAAGACATCGGGTATCAGGGCATCAGTTTAGAATAGGTGATTGGACTTTCGGGGGGTGAAATTAATGTTGGATTGTGGTTCATGATATACGATAGGTTCGTGAATTTGCTTGAGGATGAAATATATCTGTGGGTTATCATTGCTATGCATGCTTCATATTTTGATATGATTTTTGCCTTTAACCATGTTCAATAGCTATGAGAGGGTTAATTAGGTTTAGGCATATAGGTATGAGGGATAGGCGCATGGGTTTAATACTAAGGTCGTAGGATCTAGTATATCTTTTCATATTTATGGTAGTTTTAGGAGCATAGGAAAACAAATACCATTTTACCTTTACTTTCACCTTTGTATGATCAATGCCCATAGTATGTGTGACTGCTTGTAAATTGTCAAAATTCATCCTTTTAGACTGAAGCTTCTTGAAAACTTGGTACGGGAATCTCATGTACTTCTGATGTGCGTATCTTCTTTTGTGTAGAGTGATCATTTGAGTCTGGAAAAGAGTTCTGAAGGGGCTCTTTGACCTTCCCCCATGCCAAAGATGCTGTATCTCTATAGGCAAGAAGATTCAACATTTGATATCATAATGGAGAAAGATGACAAGAGTAAAGAAAATACATCAAATTTTAGAAGTACAACTTATCACTTATCATATGATATCATGCAAAAAAATGAATTTCCCCTGTTGGAATGGATGATTGACAGAGGTAGCATTCAGCAGTGAAATAGGGGAATACATATATGTTTGCATCTCTTGCCAAAAATGAAATTGCCCTTATTTTAATGAAATATTGTCAGAGGTAGCATTCAACAGTGAAATAGAGGAATGCATATATGTTTTCCAGAAGAACAGATCCCACCTAACTTGCTTCAGAGTTTTACTATCATTGGATGTTATAGATAAATTTCACAATACGAGTAGATTAGGCTTCCTAGTTAGGGATCCACTCTTAAGAAGTTTCCTTCTTAGATAGTGTAGTCTTTAGATGTCAGACCAGTAAGTTGACTTAGGGTGATTCTCAAATGGATATTTTCTTGGAGAATTATATTTCTAATTCATCTGGGATTTTGTATCTCATGAGAGCCAATAATGACCTTTACTCTTTTTGTTTTAGATGGAAAAAAGTGGATTTTTCAATTAGACAAGTATAGATGAGACATGTTTCAACTAGAACCCACTACCAGGAAGCCTGATCAGTACTCCGGTGGGGTAGTTGTGATAATTAGTGAGAGGTGTCTTCCCCAGGTAGAATGCCCCATTGCCAATAGGCATGTTCAGTACCCTGATGGCTTTGCCTAGTCATACCATAGACTGGTACCCGCTGCTAGCAGACCTGTTCAGTATCCCGGCGGGTTATTCTCTTAAACCCTTTTTTCATCAGAGGCTTCTTGTCCATAGTCACCCATTTTGGTTTTTATTAAAGAGTGCTTTGCATGATGACAAGGGAGGCTCGTCTGAAAACCTTTTTACAGGGTGGGATGGTATTGGGTTGGAAGGCATATACTCTTCTTTTATATGTCTTTTAAAGATTTGTCTGAAGGAAAAATAAACTTTTATGTACATTATTTCTTTAGAGTGATCAAAATGTATAATTTTGTCTGAAGTTGTCCATAAGAAAATGACCTAAAGTTTCCTTGGGGTACTGGTACATCCTCTGCCATAAAATTTTTGGTAGTGTGCCCATGGTAGAGAGTGTTCATATACTCATATGTTACTCTTTAGTAAGATAATCCAATGAATACTATTGAAATCTGGTTAGGGTGAGATAGTTTCTTATAGGCTAATATATTTTTCCTTTAAATCATGCTGAATAATGGGTAAAGGAAACTTCTATTATTTAAAGTGGATTATGGTTCTTTGAGCAATCATGGGTAAAGATTGTGTCCCTCTTTTTAGTTTGTTTTTAAGCAACATAACCAAAAGAAATTAAAATACTTCTCAGCAACAGAACCAAAAGAAATTAAAATACTTCCCTTTAGTTGTCAACAAAAGGGTTGCTATTTGATAGTGCTTTTGGATCCATGGTTCCGTATTAAGTGGTTGTTGCATGGCTTCATACTTCATATTTATTGACATAATATTTTAAAATATGCTTTGTCAATATGTCTTGATAGTACTGCAGAAGGACAGATTCTGGTACCGGACTGGTACTGGACTAGAACATGATTTTTGGTACCGAAACAGAATAGAATATTGTTGATGCCTACAACTGATATTTATAAAATTCATGAAGGATCAAATAGATTATTAAAAACTTGCTTATGAAAGAAAAGAAAATTTGCGAAAGTAAAACAAAAGGAGGTAAAGGTCTTTTGTTTCCTTCAGCTTATTATGAAAATTCGATCACACCTATGTACAAAAAGTTTCAAATAAACCAATCAATCAATGTGGGTAAATAGGAGGATCTCCTTCGTTACTAATCATCTGCATGTCTGAATTCTATAGTATACGAGTCAAGAATTCTTCTTTGGACAGAGGTTTGTTGTAAATTTGCAATCGGTGACCATTCACAAGTAGTGGTGTCTATTGTTCATCAATTTTCTTTATCCTGATTGAACCATTATCGTAGATAGTGTCAATTTCGTAAGGTCCCATCCAACGGGTGGTTAACTTACCTTTGAAGTTCTTGAATCTACTTTCATACAATAGGGCTCAATCTCCTTGTTGAAAATTTGTCTTTTTGAGATACGTTTCATGCCATTTTGTTCTCTGTTATTGAATGAGGGTAGTCCTTTCAAGTGCTTCCTGCTTGGTTTAATCAAACTCATTAAGCTGCAAGATTCTTTGTTGTTGGGCTTCATCCAAGTTCATGCCAACTTGTACTACAATCTTGAAGGTTTTGATCTGAAATTCTATTGGGAGAAGAACCTGCTTCCCATACACTAACTCATAGGGTGTATGTCCCATTGTATTCCTCCAGGTGATTCTATAAGCCCATAAATCTTCTAATAATATGTCAACCCAATCCTTATGGTGCAGTTGTACTGTTTTGGTAAGAATGGACTCAATAACTTTGTTGGTGGATTCTACTTGTCCATTTTCTTGTGGATGATAGGGTGTAGATTTCCTGTGTTTGATTTGGTATTGTTCTGTAACAACTTTGACTATATGAGAGGTGAATTGGGTTCCCTGATCAGTCACAATTTCTCTCAATACACCAAATCTAGTAAAGATTTCATTAAAAAGGAAATCTACCACTGATTGTTCACTGGCAGATGGTAAATCCTTTGCTTCAACCCATTTAGTCACATAGTCAGTGCATACAAGTATATACTTTTTCTTTTTAGATGCAGGGTTAATGGGCCCTACAAAATCTAATGCCCATTTCTCGAATGGTTCAATGACTACTTGGGCTTGAAGTGGAATTTGGTCTCGTGCTGTAGGCTTACCCATTCATTGACATTCATCACAATTGGATACATAGGTTTTAGCATCTCTAAAAATATGAGGCCAGTAGTAACCTGATTGCAGAACTTTGTAAGTAGTCCTTTTGTCTGTGAAGTGTCCTCCACAGGGGCCATCATGGTAGGCTTGTAAAATATCATGAATTTCATCTTCCCTTACACATCTCCTGATCACCAAATCTGGTCATGTTTTGTAGAGGCAATCATTGTGCCACATGTAATTTGCACTTAGTTGAATTACTTTTTGTTTTTCTCTAGGAGACAATTTCTTAGGCATCTTCCCTGTCACAAGATAGTTAGCGACATCTGCATACCACAGAGTGAATGTAGAAATAGAAAATAAATTTTCATCAGGAAAGGTATCTTCTACTGGTGCATTATCTCCCAGATGAATCATTCTAGATAAGAAATCAACCACAATATTATCTTTACCAGGTCTATCAATAATATTGATATTAGACTCTTGTAATAATAAAATCCATCTTGTAACTCTAGGATTTGTTATAGGTTTGTTCATTAAGAATCGGATGACTGAATGATCAGTGTGTACAAAATCTTGATATCTAGTAATATAGTATCTAAATTTATTAATAGTATGGACTACAACTAGCAATTCCTTTTCTATGACCATATAATTAACTTTAGTTGGAGACAGATTTTTACTGATGAAGTAAATAGCATAAGGCATTTGGTTTTCTCTTTGTCCAAGGACTGCCGCAAGGGCTGTGTCTAAGGCATCGATACAGATATGAAAAGGAAGGGACCAATTTGGTCCTCTTAATACAAGGGTAGTTGACAATTTCTATTTTAAAATTTCAAAAGATATTTGGCATTCATCATCCCACTTAAATTCAGCTTCTTTGGATAATAATTTAAATAAAGGGGTAGCTAGGCTTGTAAAATTCGGAATGAATCTTCTATAGTAGCCAGCATGTCCTAAAAAGTTGTGGACTTCATTTTGTGAAGAAGGTATTTTGATTTGTGTGATGATATAAATCTTTACCGGATCAACTCTCATGCCAGAACGAGAAATGTCATGTCCCAAAACAATACCTTCAGTGAGCATCATTTTTTATTTTTCATTACTTAAGGAAAGGTTAGTTTCCTTACACCTAATCAAGACTTTTTCTAAATTGGCCAATGCTTCCTGGAAGTCTTGTCCATGGACTATAAAGTCATCCATGTAGACTTCCACACAATCATTGGTCAAGTCAGAGAAAATGGCTAGGACAGATCTTTGAAAAGTGGTTGGGGCACTGCAAATTATGAAAGGGAGAACCCTATAAGCATATGTGCCCCAAGGGAAGGTGAAAATGGTCTTTTCCTGGTCTTTGGGTGCTATTTGTATCTGGTTGTAACCACTAAACCCATCCAAGAATGAAAAATACTTCTTTCCAGACAAGGTATCCAACACCTGATCAATAAATGGTAAGGGAAAGTAATCCCTATGTATGGCTTTGTTTAACTCCTAGAAGTCTACACATATCCTCCACTTACCATTTTTCTTGGGAACTATGACAAGTGGAGATACTCGTTGACTATCTGAAATGGGGTATATGAGATTGGCTCGGAGGAGTTTTTGTAATTCTTCTTTTACAATATCTTTAAGGGATGGATTCATCCTTCATTGAGGCTGTCTGACTGGTCTGATTTGGTCATTAGTGTAGATATGATGTGTGCATGTGTCAGGGTGATTGCCTTTCATGTCTGCATAATCCCATGCAAAGGCATCAAATTGTCTTTCGAGAATTTCAATCACTTGTGTCTTTTGTTCTGGTTTCAAAATAGAGTTAATATACAAAGTTTTTGCTGGGCTAATCTCAACAAGTTCAGTAGTTTCTTCCTTATCTGAGGAGGCTGGTGATAAATTGTATAATTGAGTGATATCAGGGTGCCAATTTTGTTGAAATTCAGAACTAAAAATATGTGACAGTTCTGCAAAAGACCTTGGGTATTCAATACAATTTGTGTTAACCAAGAATAAGCTTAAGACTTGTTCATCTGATTGTTCTTGTATTTCTTTTACTTGTTCAAGTGTTAACAGAGGTCTGATGCAATCTTCCTCTCCATAAGGGTTTTCTAACCAAATAGGTATTTCTTGTGCCGGTTGGGCAGGAGGGAAGAGAACAAGTTTTTGGCTATGTGTGCCATTGGATATAGTCATCTCATTAGACTGACAGCTGATAAAGGCATCTGTTGTGGCTAGCCAAGGGCGACCAAGAACCACAGGGTGTCCTGGTTTGAAAGATGATTTAGAATAGATGACTAAAAAGTATACTGGATATTCCCAAGAAGCGAGGGTGACTGTGACATCATCTATACTTCCTGCAGGGCTAATGACTGAATTATCTACCAACTCGATCATTCTTTGGGTTGTTCTAAGATGATTGATTTGAAGCTTCTACATAGTGTCAAAAGGAATTACATTAATAGTTGCACCCAAATCAATGAGTGTGTTTGGTAGAGAAATGCCATTAATTTCAATAGTAACACTGGGTTTCCAGGATCATTATACTTGTATGGAATTTTAGAAATGAATTCAGATAATTTTCCCACTACCTGAACAAGAGGAGGTTCCTTCTTATTTCTTCCCAGTTTTTTAATGCAAATATCCCTTATAATTTTGGCGTAAATAGGGATATACTTAATAGCTTGTAGAAAAGGTATTTTTATGCACACATTTCGTAATTCATCTTCTATATCTCTGTGCAAGGGTGGGTCAGGTTTCTTCACTAATAGTATTTCGGGGTAAGGTGGAAGATTAATTTGTTGGGGTGCTCATATAGATTGAGAAGTGATTGGGATAGGAGGAGAGGCCTCTTCTTCTTCAGGGGTGGTTTGAGTGTTTTCTTCCTCAGAATGATTATCATTTTCTTCCTGAATTATTACTGCAGGATCTGATTGGTTTACTACTTTCCCCGATCGCAGTTGAATTTCATAGGTGGGAAAGGTTTGAACTTCTGTATTCTGCACAGGGTGGGTGGGTCGATTATTGGGGTTAGGGATTGGTTGGGCAGGGATTGTTGTTGGTCTCGGAGGATTGTGGGCAACTTGGTTTTGTGGTTGTTGATTGGGATTTATAGACACTTGTTGCTGCTGATTAGGATTCAAGGGGGTTGTAAATTGTTGTTGTATAGGAGGTGGGAGTAAAGCTTGCATCTATGGTGGGTTGAATCTAGGTAGTAATTGGGAAATGTTTGTAGGGTATTGTGGATATGTAGGGTAAGAGGGATTTCCATAAATAGGTCCCCTCCAACCTTGTTTCCAAGGCTGGGTTTGCTAAGGTGTCCATTGTGGATAATTCATTGGGGAAGGACCCCATTATTGGTGTTGATATTGTGTATTGGGATCATAAAATGTATTGGGATTTTGGGCTTTCCAAGGTCTTCTAGAAGGGTATGGTTGTTATTGTGAGACTCCTCCTCCTCTATACATGGATTGTAGTTCAAGCAAGGTTGGACACTCAGATGTGTGGTGTTCTAGTGTACATAGACCACAAATTTCTATGATATTTAATGGGCATTATTTCTCATTGTTGTGTTTCTTTCGGCATCTGTGACAAAATATTGCTAAAGCATCTTCTTCTTGTTTCTTTTTCAGTTTCAGAGTATCTAATTGGTTACTTATTGTTCTCAAGATGTTTGTTTTAAAGTTCTCCAACAAGTTTCCTAACTCAGTTATGGTGACTGCCCCTGAACTTTGTTTTGTATTTCTGCTAAAAGGATCTCTTGGTCCTTTGCCTATTTTAGCTTGTCCTCTTGAGTATCTCCTACAGTAATATGAAATTTCTGAAAAAGGTTTTTGGTGTACATCTCCTGAACTCAACAAGTTTAAAACTTCTATGCAATCATCCCTAAGACCTTTCAAGAATACATTTTTTAGTACAGCTGGGTCTGAGGTGAATAGTTTTGACTTATGATAGTTGTATAAGAACCTTTCTAGGTAGTCTTCAGGACTTTCATATTCTATTTGATGCATTTTAAAAATGTCATTTTTAACATTATCCTTACAATAGTCTTGGTATTTTCATAAAAATGTGTCTTTCATTTGATCCCAAGAAAGGATTATGTTTTCTCCTAATCTCATGAACCATCTTAAGGCTGAATCTTTCATTGTAGCAGGAAAAAGCTTAATTTTTTGGGCATCGTCTAAGTAGTTATAACTTCTACATAATATGTCAAACTCAAATAAAAATAAATCTGGATCTTCAGTTGACATACCTCTGAAAGTGGGTAATGATGATAATGGGATATTCTTCATGCTGATGTTTCTGGAAATATCCAAGATTGGAAACCCAAAGGTCTCAGCCTTTGTAGCTGCATTTCCTTCTTCTTCTTCCATTCTATTGACGGATGGTTTGAAAACTGGATTTTTTGTGTCTCCTAAATGTTCAACAGACTCATGTTCTGCCTATCCCAATATTGATTCTTTTGTTTTAGGTTCTCCTTCTGGAGCCTCACTAGCTCCCCTTGAGTTTTCTATTAGTGGAATTTTTCCTGAACTAGTGTTAGTTGGATTAGTGGGGGGGTCTGTTTTTGAATCTTTGGAGCTTAAAAATCTACCCTTGTTATCTCTATATCTATGCATAAAATGAAAATTTGATTCTTTAGCTGAATTGAAATCCTAATTCTATCTAGAAGGTAAGAATGCAACTAGGCTTTGGAGAACCCCACTCTAGTGGCTACGTGGCTCTTCAATCATGTCTTAAACGTTTTATCCTCCTCCCTCAAGCAACCTTTTAAAACATAGAAATTTATGCAAACAATCTAAGCTAAAAATTACTTATGACCATTTGCAACTCCCCGACAATGGCGCCAAAATGTTGTGCTACTTATATGTCTAATATAATTCACTCATTAATTATCAATCCAAGATTCGTAATCAACAGAGTTACAAGACACCAGTAAGAAAGGTAATTCCTAATGTCATAAGTATAGAATTAAACTAGATTATACAGAGTGGAAACAAATCAAAATAGCAAACTACAATGTACTTTGGTTGTCTTTCACAGAGAGGCTATCTATTCCATTATGGCACATGCAAGTATGAGATGGAATTGGTTGATAGATCAACTATGATGTCTGACCCAGAAAAATAATTATGTAATCCACACTTTCTGAAAGGAAATCACACATCAATCATCATAGCATAGGTAGTTCAATAGTCAATGTGTTGGTTCTGTTGTGGTTCACAATGAACTTCACTTGTTCTTCTCCAAGTGGTTTTGACTATTGCTGTCAACAACTATGATCACTCAAGGAAATCAAATTCATGAGAACAAAAAACAGAGCATATACTAAAATAGAGCAATTAAAGATCCAAGCAATTATAAAATGGAAATCTTAATCTAAACTATACTGCTATCATCTAACAGAGTTAGAAATTTAACTAATTCAATGTTTAGACTATTGAAAACAAACACTAATGCTAATATACAAAGAGGCTGACCTTTGTTGGGCGGTGGGCCCTTGCCAATTCAACAGGTCAGCTGTTGAAGTCTACAGGAAGCTTGCTCTTAAGACACACATTACTCTCACTCACACCTCAACACATAAAAACTCTCTTTAACAACTCAACTCATTCTTAATCATAGATAATCAGAATATGGAGATAAAATGAATTTCCATTAATCTTTACTCAGAAAATATGTCCTGTACTATCATACGCTGCTTATACATTGATAATATGCTAACTCTCCTCTCCTTTTACCATCCTTGCCGTGGCTATTTAATAGTCTGCATCGTGAAACACAAGGAGGTGAAGGGATTTGCAAATCAATCAGTTGTTTAATTTTTATCATTCAGTTACATCTTCAGCATCATGCTCATGACACGAAGTGCATGAGGATGAGGAAATTAACAAACTATCCTTATCATATCAAATAGATGCTCACCATTTGACTTAGGCGAGATCTGGCACTTAACTTAGTGCGTTGGTCTCTTCCATATGAGTACCGAATCGTAACAGGCAGCTGGTACCGGATCATGACAGGGCGCAAAAGGTGGTACTGGATCGTGCCAGAGTGTGTTCGTTGGTACCGGATCATAACAGAGTGTGTTCATCGGTACTGGATCACAACAGAGCGTGTTCGTTGGTACCAGATCACTACAGGTAAGATTTAGTACTGGATGTGTTTAGTACCGGATCAGACAGCAACAATCTTGGTGCGCAGGTACCGGATCACGATAGAGATGGTACATGAACGCTAGTCATCTAGGGGTCAAAGATTCACATATGACAAATCGAGCATTAGTACATGAAATATTTAATTCCTTAACTCAATAAACCACAAAATACATGAATTAACCATGCTTTACCTTATGACCTTATTACTGGCAATTGGTGGCATTCTTGTCATTCACTCAAGCTTTAGGTAGGTCCAAAAACGTATAGGTTAAGAGTAAAATAGGGTGATGAGAATGTCAATTTCAAGTCTCAACAATAGCTACAAAAAATCTAATACATTTTCATTAATAACTCACTACTCAACCGTTGAAAGTTGCTAAAAGTTTTCCACGTTAATCTACTTAGGCTAGTGCAGCTTTTGGGTGGATTGTTGGAAAGTTTTGATGGTTGATCTCTTGGTTGTAACAAATTGAATTGTACATCCATAAGGCTGTAATCATATCTCTGAAATATCTTTTATTACAGTCTTGTTTCGTTGTTGAAGTCTTAAATGATTTCATACTTGAGTAATACTAACATTTATCTAGCTTATCTCTTTCATCTTTCGTTGGACTTTTAGCAATTGTTTAGAAAATTTAAAAACTATCTTATTTATGATATATATCTTTGTATACTGTTGCAATTAGGGATACCAATCCTAACTTTCTTGTCCACCTAACATACTACGTGCATACTTGGCTTGTTCTTGTGTCTCGGGAACGTACAATCACCCTTTCTAGGCACTCATACTTATTGGAAACCATTGGCTACCACCAAGACTCTTTATCAAGCCCTTTTGTACTTAGTATCTTGACCTATAGTGTCTACACTTCCATCACTCCACTTTCTGTCGCATTTCCCCCCCTAGGGTCACCCGAGATTCCCCCCTTGAGGTGATTCTTTCATCTATAAACTGACAAGAATACGTGCCTAAGGTGTCAATGGGTAGGTGTTCTCTTAATTGTATCCATTTGGTGGTTGGGTCGAGATTTACTCAACCTACAACTTGTGTGATAACACCTCCCATCCTCTAAGTACCTCCTTTAATTGCATTTCAGGAATGCCTTTCCTTCCACCAAATTTCACTCCTCTCCCCATTTTCATTATTGACTTGTGGAAAGTGTTGTTTCTAAGTTAGAATGAACTTGACTCTAACACTTGGAGGATTTTAACATTTCCAAAGGAGTAGATAATCATGTATAAAACAAACCCTCTTTCCAATCACAAATTTGATAACTATCCAGTAGGAATCTTAGGGATGGTCAAAATTCCACTATGAGAAACGTTTTGTGCATGGTGGAATGATGGCCCATGATGGGTTTTACCAAAATTCTAAACCAACCCAAATCATTGAAAATTCAATTGAAGTTCTGAATTAATTGAAACTCCAAAAAAATTATATCTCTGCATTCCAACATGGGAGGAAACTTTTCTACATGTTTAGATGTCTTCACCTCCAAATTAATATGGAACTTGTTGGGATTTGTTTCTTACTAGATAGATTAGAGCTGAGTTGAATTGTTTTACCAAATTTCGAGCCAAAAAATATGCTATTTGCTTATACCATAAACAATACTCATGAAAATGATCAATAATATTATTATTGAAGTGAGAGACCATAACATCAACATATGAACTTACACCCCAAAGAATTCATATAAATTAACAAAGCTTTTGATGTGAGTAATAATAAACCATGTCCATATATAATTTTTATACATATAAGGTTATTCACAACATAACACAATTTAAAGGGGTATTAATCTAGAACGAAGTCTCAAGAGGAAAATACTTCATTGTAGTAAAGTAGTACCTCATATATGTTTGGTGTCTTCAAATTGTTTAATAATTTATTTTAAAGAAGAAGAAAAAATCAATAATTTTTAAAATTTAAAACTATTAAACACAAATATAATAAACACAAATATAATAGGATAATATCAACCATACATAATATGTTGATGATTAAAGTTCGCTAAATCTACAACAATATGATAAAATATTGATGATTAAGATTAGGTAAAACTAGAATTGAGATTTATTTTTTTGCCATGGAACTTTTCACAAATGGAACAACTATCATATAATTACAATCTGCACATTTGCCATTTTGAGAAATGTGATGTGAGGGCATTATATATTTTCCTTAAAATATTTATCTTGTTATAGGTTTTTGTTATTAAATGTCAATGTCACATGGTTATAAGTTTTGCATCTAAAACATTTATATTATCGATTAAAAAAATCAAGACAAATATAATTCAACATATTAAACGGTTAAAAAATATAATTCATCATATTAAACGCTTAACGCTTAAAAATTAATATATGTTATAAATAAAAATAATTTCGGTCAAAATAAAAGGAATTAATTTTATTGGAAATTTGAATAATTATATGAAGTTTAAATTTAAGATATTTGTATTTTATGTTTTTAATATATTAACTTAACTGAAGTGAATTAAAAAATGAACAAATTCAACTCTTAAAATGGATTAAAATGCTTAATTCCATCCATCATATAAAACTATAACTTTTAACGCTCCAGTGCAACATCCAGCTAGAGTTGGAACATTGTTGTCGCATTGAGATTTGGGAGAACACACTCCTCCTGCTGCTGCTTCAGCGGAAGATTGAACATGTGGGTCGTGTTGCTCTCCGAGAGTATTAGGGTTTCCTTGAACTGCAATGTCGCCATGAGTAGAGTGAGGAGCAACAACTACGAGAGCAGACGCATCTTATCCTCTCATATTGTGAAAATTCATAAAATTTGCGTATGAATTTATTTTGATCTTTCCAGATTTAAATTCAAAAGTTAAAACCGAATCTATACTAACATATGCAAAATAGTAATAGTGTTCCTAGTAGCGATAAAAAAACCTTACCTTTGGTAATTTTGGTCATCGACCTCTCGGAACGGCCAGGCAACATTGCCATTTGAAAGATTCCAACAGTAACCAGAAACGCCAACACTAGTTGGCGGCTTTATCCAAATATGACGGGAAATTTGGTTGTCTCCTCCATTGCGTCAAGAATCCATGTAAATACGAAGAGAGTCCAATAGCATTTATAGCGTTATTTCCTTCCACTTTTTTCTCGTTCATAATACTAGCACAGCCCCAAAGTGGCTGGTGTTGCGACTGGTGAATGTCGAATGTTATCTGGACAGACAGCATTCTGGTGAATTAAAATACACAGACAATTGAAACGCACATAGAGTTGAGGAAATTCAAAAGTTAATCTTAAATGTGGTAATTTCAAAAGTTAATCAGTTAAATGTAGAAATCATATGGTGGTACAGTAATTTTTTAATATGATTAGGTAAATGTTAAAAAGTAAACAGGTTAACTAATGCATTCAAAAATACAAGGAAGTTATGAAGATTAAATCACATTCAGTGATTTGGGAGGACTACTAAAAATATTCCAACATTTTCAATTGTTAACCATCAGATTAGAATTTTAAATTAAAAGGTGATTAATTGTACCCATCTCCAATAGGTATACACCTTTCAACGTAATTATACGAGATATCCTCCTTTGCATAGCACTCTCTCATGAGTGGGCTTTTAGCCACTAATTTTTATATAAGTACAATATAAGTCGGAATAAATTTGTATATGTTAAAGTTAACTTGCCAACTAAGAGTTCGTTGTTAACTTCTTCTGCATAGAAAAACTATAAATTGTCCAATGAAAGTGTTCCAAAATGCATGTTAACTTCTTCTGCCCATCGACCATGAAAGTGTTCCAAAATGCATGTATATCAGTAAACTAATTTTGGTTTGGTTAGGTCATGTAAGCATTAGCTTTTGTTTAATGCGGAAAAAATATATATGAGTGGAAGTTCACGTCCGCATTACCTTCTCGTTAATGCCAAAAAAATATATATGGATGGGAGGTCGTGTAAGCATTAGCTTTTGTTTAATGAGAATGTATATATGAATGCAAGGTCATGCAAGCATTAGCTTTTGTTTAATGCGAATATATATATATATATATATATGAATGTTGTGCAGTGGTACACTCAAGCTCCAGCATTCTGTTTATATATGTATGTCATGCCGTGGTGCACTCAAGCATTATGCTTATATATATGGATACTCTATAAACAAAACTTCAATTAAATTAAAAGTAGTGGAAATGAAAGTAAAATTAAATCACAACAACTCTACTTTTGATATCACCATTGTTAACTTCAAAATTAAAGAGTTTGAGGAGACAATTCATTTGTTGTTCGTGTTGAAGTTAAACATTGAGATAGCAAGAAAAAAAATTGAAAGAGATTCTCATTCTAAATCATGAATACATAAAACAATGTTTAAAGGGTGAGTGCACCTTAATGATGGTCTCTCATGACATGAATGATGGTCTCTCATGACATGTTAGGCAATGCAAACATGGAAAAACAACAATATATTAATTTGGAGAGATGATTGGAGGCATTTCGCAATGAATTTGAATATGGTATAACAAGATAAAATGTAGGAAATTGAATTAGCTTCTAAAATATATCATTTTCATTTATGCAACCTTTGTATAATTATGTGATCTTCACTTGTTGAGTACCTCAGTTATGAAATTTCCTTAAAAAAAACTTACACATTGTTTTTTTGGATGACTATTTTTTATTTTATTTTTTGAATTATGAAGGCCATTGATCCAGATTATTTTCGACACAAAATAAGAGTGGAGATATAATAAATAAATGCACAGAGATATCGCAGATATTCGATAATATAGCAAAAATGTATCAGAGATGCAACCATAAACACAGATATACAGTAATACATGATTTATATTAATAAAAGAAATGTACAAAGACTGTAAAAATATAGAGTGAAAGACTCGCTAGAATGGTGACAGCTTATCTCTGAGAAGAGATGTGATGGCTACTCGCATTCACAAGAAGATGATTATAATGAGGCTCTGAAGGCCTTCTTACATTCATTTCATATTTCATTTTAGATTCATTTCATATTTCATTTTTCTCTACTTGCATATTGATTTCATGCTTAGTTAGAAACTTTTGAAAAAAAACTAAAATTTTCTTTTCTAGATTACTTTCATTTGTGGTTTTGATATATATCGATGAAGGGTGATAGAACCACCCTATATTTTATAGCTTTTCATTTCAGTGTAGGCACGGGTCTACTAGGATATGTTGTGTTTCTCATGCACTCTACGAAAAGCACATGCCCCAAGTAGGAGCCATATGTTATTCCCATTTTATGTGATAACTAAGGATATGATGTCTCGAGGCCCTCAGGTTGCAAACATGGAGTACCGAGAGACAACTTTACCAACAATGTCCACTTTCACAGGAAGAGACCCACCTCACCACCACAACTCCACGTTGATCATGATGATATCGACCACATCAGATGGCCTCTGGAAGACATTAGGTCTTGCTCCGTGAGGTACAATTCAGGTATTATGGTGAGTGTCATTTCAATATTTGAGGCATTTGAGTTTGTTGCATCTATTACTACTTTTGATTATGTCACATTTGCTTGGACATTATGCTCTTTTCCATGTTTCACTTTAGTGGTTGACATTGCGCCCTAGTAAGTGGGTCACCCTTAGGGATATGTATTCTACTGGGAGGTCCTTTTGATGAGTCATTGTGTCCTTCCCGACCATACTTTCCACTTTCCACACTTCATCCCCTCATCTCCTCACCTTTTGGGTTTTTTCGGGTGTACTGACCCAAGAAGGGGTTGTCCCTCACTTCATGGGAAGAAGGGGTTGAAGGCCCAGAGTCTTGTGGCTGAAAAATGATAAAATCATGATTATGAACCTTTCAGATGCTTTCCCAAATAGGTCTTAAGAGAAATGAAAATATTCTCCTACAAAATCAAATACCTGTAAAAGAAAATTAACATGATATAAATGTCCCCAATTGTTGAGGTGTGTACACTTATGCAATGTCCCTTTCTTTCCTTTCATATGGCACTCTATGTACCTCTAGATTCAAGTGGTCTTGTCGTACTTCCTCCCAAGATAATCGATTCACCAATAGGGAGTACCCAAGGTTTTGGATTATTATTTAATTAATGGAAATAAATGGGCTTGGATAAAGGATGCATTGAAAACGAAGGTGAAACACATCCTCTACAAAGGCACCCATAAGTGAGACACCAGAACCCATTGTATGTCATGAACCCCATGCCCAAAAGTCTTCCCCTCATCCATGACACCTCATCCACATGAATGAGAAGGAGGTCCCCTTATTTTTTGTTTACCCTAAATTATGTGGAAAAACTGTTTTTAAGACATTTTATATAAATATAGATTATTTGAATCTCATTTTGATCATATCTCTACCATTGCAAGAAGACTAATGACTGTAATTTTCGCTATACTTGAGCATTTTGGTATCTCTCTCTTGCAAATTAATTATAGTGTTATCTCTTGGTTATTTGGATGAAGTGAAGTGGTGTGCACCCCTTGAAGGCTTATTTTCTTTCTTTGGATGGTGATTTGCTTGGTGAAACTAGGGTTTGATATCTCTCTTTCTTGGAATTGGTAAGAAAAATATGCATTTATTAGTTATTTCTTTCTTATTCTTGGTTATTGTTGGTTGAAACCTTAGGAGGATTATTTTGTATACACCCTCCATTAAGTCCATCTAATTTTCTAATTTATTCTTGGACAAGGGTTGCTAGGAGAAATACGAGTGTGTATACCCTCATAGACTTACCCTAGTTTGATTGGCATACCCCAGGGAGTAAGAGGGTTTACACCCTTAGAGATTTTTTTAATATAACTTGTGCTTTAAAGACTCCATTCACCCAATTATAAAGGCACTAGTCTATTTTTTGCATTGGAGAATTAATTTTTTTTGCATTGGTAAACATGTTTTGGTGAGATATCAATCTTGTTCAAGTTGGATTCTTTGGTCGATGCCTCGAGGTTGTTAACCCCTCTAGGGAATCTTGGTTATCTTAGTCTTCTTGCTTATTTCATAACTTTTATTATACAACCATTAGAGCTACAAAAAAGATAATACATTTTCATTAATAACTCACTACTCAACCATTGAAAGTTGTTAAAAGTTTTCCACATTAATCTACTTAGGCTAGCACAATTTTTGGGTGGATTGTTGGAAAGTTTTGATGGTTGATCTCTTGGTTGTAACAAATTGAATGCTACATCCATAAGGATGTAATTATATCTCTGAAATATGTTTTATTACAGTCTTGTTTCATTTTTGAAGTCTTAAATGGTTTCACACTTGAGTAATACTAACATTTATCTAGCTTATCTCTTGCATCTTTAGTTGGAGTTTTAGCAATTGTTTAACAAATTTAAAAACTATCATATTTATGATATATATCTCTGTATACTGTTGCAATTAGGGATACCAATCCTAACTTTCTTTTCCACCTAACATACTGCATGCATACTTGGCTTGTTCTTGTGTCTCGGGCACATACAATCACCCTTTCTAGGCACTCATACTTATTGGAAACCATTGGCTACCTAAACTCTTTATCAAGCCTTTCTGTGCTTAGTATCTTGACCTATAATTTCTACACTTCCATCACTCCACTTTCTGTCTCATTGCACCCCTAGGGTAACCAGATATTCCCCCCTTGAGGTGATTCTTTCATCTCTAAACTGACGAGAATACCTGCCTAAGGTGACAATGGGTAGGTGTTCTCTTAATTATCACCATTTGGTGGTTGGGTTGAGATTTACTCAACCTACAACTTGTGCAATAACACCTCCCATCCTCTAAGTACCTCCTTTCATTCCATTTCAGGAATGCCTTTCTTTCCACCAAATTTCTCTCCTCTCCCCATTTTCATTATTGACTTGTGGAAAGTGTTGTTTCTAAGTTAGAATGAAATTGACTCTAACACTTGGAGGATTTTAACATTTCCAAAGGAGTAGATAATCATGTATAAAACAAACCCTCTTTCCAATCACAAATTTGATAACTATACACTAGGAATCTTAGGGATGGTCAAAATTCCACTATGAGAAATGTTTTGTGCATGGTGGAATGATGGCCCATGATGGTTTTTCCCAAAATTCTAAACCAGCCCAAATCATTGAAAATTCAATTGAAGTTCTCAATTAATTGAAACTCCAAAAAAATTATATCTCTGCATTCCAACATGGGAGGGAACTTTTCTACATGTTTATATGTCTTCACCTTCAAATTGATATGGAACTTGTTGGGATTTGTTTCTTACTAGCTTGATTAGAGTCGCGTTGAATTGCTTTACCAAATTCCTGGCCAAAAAATGTGTTATTTGATTATACCATAAACAATACCCATGAAAATGATCAATAATATTATTATTGAAGTGAGAGACCATGACATCAACATATGAACTTACACCCCAAAGAATTCAT
>JZKD02S1800539.1:28859-77349 GCA_000966675.3 Picea glauca
CACAAGTACATGCATTCAATCATGCACTCCAATTCAATTACACAGAGTCTATGAAATACTTATCTAGTTACAAGTTGCAACCAACCAACTGACTATAGTGTTCTCATTTCCAGCCAATCGTAGGCTCATATGCATTCACTCGTAGCATTATGTCCACCCCCATGCCAAGCCATGATACCACTAGGGAATCTCTCTCAGGTTCTTAGCAATATTTGAAGGTCACTCTCCTTCACTTTACCTTTGGTAGATATTTTTCATACACCCACCTAGCCCAAGCTTCTTCTAGGTTTATCATATGCCTTCCTAACATCAAACTCGCAACCCTCTTAGCTCAAGTTGGGTTTTGGGTCTTCTATGCTCCATCTCGAAACTCTTCCATGGGTTCCCTAGTCCTTTTATTGAACACACTCGTGCATTCCTTTCAACAACTTTATTCTTCATAGGCCCAAACTCTCCTCCAGTTATCTCTTTGTGCATATTCATGATTCATGCATCCTCCCGTCTCCTCCTAGAGACCAGACCCCCCCATTTTGTCTCTTCACTTCCGCCCCCAAAGGCTCTCGAACTATCATTTCTTCCCTCTATCCCCATGAACTTGTGGGTCAATCTAGCTATAGAAAATGGTACTTTGTTGTCCCTTTAGTTGGAAGTTTCTGTCGTCCTAGCTATATTTACCATACCTTCATTCATGGGGGTGGTTGGTTGTTCAAATACCAACCCCTCCTCATTAATTGACTTGTATTGATATCTGGGATAAGGGAAAATAATATGAATGTTTCCAATTAATATCTTCGCAAGGTGGCTTGGGGTCCTTTAACTTAATAGAACCTCCCCTCATTCCTCTAGTGATATCATGTCCAAATATTTAAGGCTTCACCCATTAGTCAATTGTCGACGTTTAAAATTAAACAATAACACATTTACAATATTTGCAAGCCATTACATGGAAATCATAAATTATGATTTCTCACAGACTGGGGAAAACATGGGTGTTACAACAACCTTCGGAACCAGGTATGGACATTATGAATTTATAGTGGTGCCATTTGGACTAACCAATAAACCAATTGTATTTATGTTCTTAATGAATGAGATATTCTTAAATTATGTTGATAAGTTTGTCATTGTGTTCTTGGATGACATACTTATTTATTCTATGTCCGAGGAAGAGCATGAACATCACTTGATGTTGGTGCTTCAAGTGGTGCGGGAGCATCATCTTTATTCCAAGCTTAGTAAGTGTTATTTTTACCAAGAGAAAATCCATTATTTGGGGCATACTATTTCAGAATAAGGTATAGTAGTAGATCCAAAGAAGATTGAAGCCATTAGAGGATGGCTAATACCCATGAATGTTTTAAAAAATCAGATCTTTTATGGGATTAGCCAGATACTATAGGAGGATTATAGAAGGGTTCTCTAAGATTGTTCATCCCATCACTTATCTGCAAAAGAAAGGAATTAAGTTTGTTGAATGGACAACAAAGTGTGAAGAGAACTTTATTTTTTTAAATGAATTACTTACTAGTGCACCTATTTTAAAGATTGTTGACCCAAATGAGTATTTTGTGGCATGTAGAGATGCATGCAAGGAAGGAGTTGGTGGAGTTCTCACTCAAAATGGGAATGCCATCAATTATGAGTCCCTAAAGGTTAAATAACACGTGATAAATTATTCCACACATGATTTTGAGCTTTCTGCAATAGTTCATGCATTGAGGACATGGAGGCATTGTCTCATGGGAAAGAGATTTGAACTAAGGACAGACCATAGTGGTCCAAAATATATTTTTGAGCAACCAACTTTGAATGTCAGGCAGAGAAGATGGCTCGAATTTTTAAGTGAGTATGAATTTGACATCAAGCATATCAAATGAAAAGAAAATAAAGTTACTGATGCACTCAACAGAAGGATACATCTCATGCATGCTATAGCCATTAGTATGCATCAAACAAATTTTGAATAGAGAAATTTTAGATGTTGTTGTTACAGATCAACATTACCTAAGGGTAAAAGAAAGTTTACAGCAACAAAATGTACAACATAAAATTAAGAATATGAGATGAAGGAAGATGGATTAATTATGCATAAGAACATAATTTTTGTTCCTAGCTCCAGATAACATAGGAATTTGGTATTAAAATAAATGCATAATGTTCCATATGTCGGACATCCCACTTACTAAAAAATAATTGCATCAATAAGAAGCCAATGCTTTTGGCCTAGAATGAAGAAGGATGTTGTTGATTACATTTCCATAGGTATGGAATGTCATAGAGTGAGGGTTGAGCATAGACACCCAATGGATTTGCTACATCTATTGCTTATTCCAGAGAAGAAATGGGAAGTGGTAACCATTGATTTTATCACTAAGTTGCATAGGAAAACAAGGCAACATGATTCAATAATGGTAGTGGTTGATAAATTAACAAATGATGCTCATTTTTTTCCTGTAAAAATGACTCATACAACAACTAATATTGCATAGATTTACATGAGGGAAATTGCTAGGTTGCATGGGATACCTAAGGAAATTGTTTCGGACAGAGATATAAAGTTTAGTTCAAATTTCTAGAGGGGGATATTTAAAGGATTTGGTCCAAATCTGAACTTTAACACAATATACCATACATAGTCAGATGGGCAGATAGAGAGAGTCAAGCAAGTGATTGAAGACATGTTGAGAATGTATGTGATGGATAAACCATCTAAGTGGGAAGATTACTTGCATTTGGTTGTGTTTTACTATAATAATGGGTATCAATATTCATTTAAAATGATCCCATTTGGATCTTTGTATGGTAGAAAATACATTACTCTAGTGAGTTGGGACAGCCGAACAAACAAAGTAGTACTTAGGATAGAATCACTCAAGGATATGTAAGACTATATGGTTAAAATTAAGCATAATTTGAAGGTAGCACAAGATAGACATAAGAGTTATGTAGATAAGAAAATGATACATAGAGAAATTAAAGTGGGAGAGCATGTTCTTTTGAAAGTGAAGCCCAAGAAGATCTCATTAATGTTGGGTAGTTGTACAAATCTAGCAACCAAATCCTATGGTCCATTTGAGATATTGGACATAATAGGGCTAGTTTCATACATGCTTTCATTTCCTGCTTCCATGGATGTGCATAATGTATTTCATGTCTCTTTGCTAAAAAAGTATGTCCATGATCTTAGCCATGTTATTGATTGGAATTTGATTCAAGTGGAGCCAAAAGGAGACTTTCAGGTCGACCCGGTGCGCTTATTTGACAGAAAATTCAAAATGATTTGGAATTGAGTCATAGAGCTGGTAAAATTTCAATGGAAATGCTATGGTCCTAAATATGCTACTTGGGAGAATAAAGATGCCATGCGGGAAGAGTACCCACGAATTTTTGAAGAGGTTTAAAACTTTGATTTCTTTTTTGTATATGCATCAAGAACATTGCCAAAATAAATGGGAGGGTAATGTAATACCACAATCCTGAGTCCCCATATTAATAACGTATTTTGATTATTTGATGAAATTCTGTAATGCCTAAACAATTAAAAGAGGTCAGAGTGCCTAGAAAATGTAATAATTTGAACATTGCAAATAATAAAATACATTGATGGTTGCAAGATGGACAAGGAAAAAGTTATAGGGGGATATGATTCTATGAGAGAGGGGTCTAAAGCGGCTAAGCTTATTATTATTATTCTTATTTTACTCACCTTGGAATTTTAGAGAGAAAGAAGTGGTTACATGAGCTTCTTGGGGAAAAGGCCAGGTGGTTCTAGATTTCATGTAATTTTATAAACACCTCTTGTGGGATGTTTGGGGTTTCACTCTTCATTTTGTTCTTCATTCATTGTTGCTCATTCATTATTCATCATTCATTCTTGATATTGGCTAGGAGAAGAAAAAATAATTGTTGGGAAGGGGGCCATTGTTTGTTGGGTTTAGTAATAATTTGTGTATTCCAACCATTAATTGGTGTCTGCATTCTTGAGATGCATTGGCATGTGGTAAACATTGCTCACAATTGTGAATCCTGAGAGTCCTAACATGGAGATTCTTGAGAAGTTGTACTAGATCCTTGGAAAGAGATGGACAGCCTGAGGGATTATGTGGAAGTGAAGGGGTCTTGTTGTCTTTGAGTGGTGCATGATGGAGAGAAGAGAGCTAGTGTACTTTGTATTTTTGTGTGTTGAGAAACATGTGATAGCTTGAGTGCTGACTGGTTTGGGAAGTCAAGTGTCACTCTAGAACTCATCCTTTTGGATTCATAGCCTTAGCTCAGGGGTGACTTTCTATTGAGACTTGGAACAACGCCTATGGTTGGGTGGAATGTACTTGGCCTGAAGCCAGTTGGTGATTGATTTTATTTAAGATAATTTCTCTCTATCATGGTTTCCTTTTATTGTATATTTATTTCCACTATGTATTAATTATTATCTATGAGTTTCATATTTATAATATGCATACTTGTTGGTTATTATAGTGCATGGAATATTGTTCATTTCTGTTATTATATAGCATGAATATTGATTATTGCATGTGTGTCTTTCATGCTTCTTTATTAATTAAATGTTATCAGAATTCAAAATCAATTCAAGAAGTGCATTTTTTAGGTAGTGTAGCCTAACCCTGGTGGTTGGGTACATTACACAAAGCATGCATGTATAATTGGAATCCATGACTAATAACATAACTGAAGACTTAAGGAGAAGTTCACATTTATCTAGAATAATAATATTCTCACTCAAGTGCGCTCTCTAGCCATGAAACATGAATTATCTCCTAAAATCAAGGAATGAAATGCTCTTCCTCCTAGAAAATAGGAATTTACCTAATGGTGGTTTATGAGCCCATGGTTTTGGAAACCCATGGGATTACATATAGGCAACCACCGACTAAAAATAAACCCTCCATAGATAGGCTTTCTATAAATATTATTCCTCCTAAATAGTAGGACAATGTGCATGTACTCCAACAACATGGTCACTTAGAAGTACATTTCATTCAATGAAGACAATTGGGTTCAACATGAATCACTTTGGAAATACCAAAAAAAATTAAGGAGTTTTAGGAATAAACTCTTGAATGTTTTAGAGAGGTCTAAACGGATATGATGTTAGGGATTTGACAAGAAAAGTGGGGGAGAATGTAAGGGACCTAAACCTGTTCCAACTTGGTTAACCATTTTTCACCTTCGTTGAGACCAAATCATCCAAGTGGAAAGAAAAGGGTTTATTAATGGATAATTAACCATGTCAAGATACACTAAAGGGTTTCTTGATGGACTAAGTAACAAAGGAAACGAAGGTGATGTGTTGCTTGATTTAGAAGGCAACCAATGAAGTTAGTGTTAAATTTAGAGTTGTTATTAAGTTATTTTCAATTTACTAGACAATAATAGCATAAGTATGATTACTAAGAGAAACACAATCACAAGGTACACAACATTTTATCCTGGGAAACCCTCATGGGGGAGAAAACCCAACAAAAAATTCCTTAATATAGATTTCCAATACAATGACAAGATAAAAGACCAAACACTAGAGAATATCCAAGACTGAGCAATGAACCTCTCTCTTATCCTTATTCTAACTGCAACTTCCTTCAAACTTGCACACTAGATGAGTGACTTAAGTGAGTCAGTGAATGAGGCACTAGCCTCTCTTATTTATACTAGCTGAGGAGCGCTAGGGTTGTGCCTTTTCATCAAGCATGGCCGACTTCTTCAACTAGTGGCTAAAACCACTTTAATTAGCCTTAGGGTCTGACTTCTCAATTAGCATCATGTAAACATGGTTTGACCAATCCATAATAGGGTATTTGGTCATACATAAGTCCTGACATGATCGATCCACAAAAGGGGATTGATTTAATTAACAATAAGTCAATTATAATTAGAATATACTTCACACTTACAATATTTCAACACTCCCCCTTAACAAGAAGGGTATTGTACAACATCATCATGAGAGGAAGAGGGAAGCAACATCACTGACATCTGGATCATTGATTGGAATATCTATAAATCATAGGAAGTTTTTATCATCATCAATAACATCATATTTCATAACATGGAGCTGGAGTAGAATCATCATCATCTACATCAACAACAATTAGAATAATGCTAAGGAAACAACATTAACACCATCATTAATAGCATGAGGTCAGTATAACATGATAAAAAACAACACAAGGTTGATACATCATCATCAACAACAACACAAGGCTGAAACAAAAACATCATCAACAACACGAGGATGGAACAACAACATCAACACCATGAGGATGGAGAAGAATCATCATCAACAACACAAGGATGGAGCAACAACATCATCAACACGAGGTTGAGATAACATCATCATCATATAGAAACAAAATGAGGTAGGTGTAACAACAACATTTTCTGGTACTCTGATAGACCCTAGGGATATTCCTAGGAATCATAAGATTCCTTAGGATATAAAATCCTAACAGAGCTACCACATGGTACTCTGACAGATTGTCCTTATCAAACTTTTGGGATCTGCCCAAGAATCATAAGATTCCCTAGGATTATAAAAATCCTAATGGATATACCACTACTGACCATAGTTAGCATATACATGCACATGAACTTTGATAGATCGTCCTTACCGGACCTTCAGGATATATCCAGAGATGATCAATCGTGTAGGATATAAAATCCTAACTGAGCTACTCATTGTTGGTCAGGATACCATAATATCATCAACATCACTCCCCCTTTCAAAGGAGTTCCTTTCAGACTATACCAATATTGTCTCGAAAGTATTCAAACTTTACCTGACATGAAGGCTTGGTCAACAAATCTGCAACCTACTCATTTGTGCAACCTTATTGGAGATTTACAACTCCCCTCTACACCATATCATGAATGTAGTGATACCATATTTCTATGTGATTCGAATTTTAATGGAACACTGGGTTCTCTGTCATATTTATGCAACTCTGATTATCACATAGAATCACAATGAATTCCATCTTCATATCGAATAGACCTGTCAACAACTTCCGAAGCCATATGGCTTCACAACTGGTGGAACATGCAACAATGTATTATGCTTTTTCCATGTTGAGAGAAATATTGGATTGCTTCCTACTCTGCCATGAAGTCATGGCTGACACTAGGCTGAAACAACATCCTGAAGTTCTCTTTCTATCAGAGACACTTCCAGACCAATCTGAATCAGTATAACCAATCAGTCTGAATTCATGATCTTTAGTATAACAGAGACTAAAGTCCAATGTATCCATAAGGTATCTCATCACATGTTTTGTAGCAACAAGGTGAACATGTCTGGGCTATACTAGATACTGAATCAAGGTGTTCACAACAAAACATATATATGGTCTGGTATTCGTTAGATACATCAAAGATCCAATGATTTGTCTATACAGCGTAGAATCAACCAATTATGATGAAGTATCAACCAGGATCTTCAAATTTGTTTCCATGGGTGTGTTCATGGATTTACATTCCAACATATAAAACCTCTTCAGTATTTCAATTGCATACTTCCCTTGGTTAAGGAATATCTTCTCTAGTCTCTACCAAACTTCAAGACCTAAGAAATAGTGCATTAGGCCTAGGTATTTCATCTCAAATTCTACAGCAAGATTCTTCTTACAATCAATGATGAGATTTTATTCTCAAGTTAAGAATAATTCATCCACATACAACGAAAATATAATTGGCTCATCATTCATAACCTTGAGGTAAAGGTTAGAATCAACTTTACTTTTGGTAAATCCCAAGCTCGTCAGGAAACTGTCAATTCTGCCATATGAAGCCCTAGGAGCTTTCTTCAACCCGTACAAAGCCTTCTTCAACCTACAAACATGAGTCTTTCTATATTCAACTTCAAACCCTTGGGGTTGTTCTATATACACTTCTTCTTCAATAACACCATTTAAGAAGGTTGTTTTCACATCCATCTGGTGTAGCTTCCACTTCATCATGGATGCAAGAGCTATGATGGTTTTGATAGAAGTGTATCTAGCTATAGGAGAAAACATCTCTTCATATTCAATGCCTTCCTTTTGAGAAAATCTGCGAGCTACAAACCTTGCTTTATGTTTTTCAATACTTCCATCTACAACATGTTTTATCTTGTATAACCATTTGGAAGATACCACATCTTTGTTCTTCGGTCTGGGAACTATTTCCCATACATCATTATTTATAATGGATTGGTATTATTTTGTCATGGCATCTTCCCATTATTTATTATGAATGGCTTCTTCAAAGCAAGTAGGCTCCTTTTCTATGAGATCACACACCAAATCCATATAACTGGAGAATGGCTTAGGTTTCTTGATTTGTCTCATGATTCCTTCTAGGGAACCATAATTCTCTCCATATTGAATAAGTTCCCCCTCCCAAGATGGATTTCTCTTGTGAGAGATCGTCATTTGGGGAGGTTCTTGAGATTCTATCATATCATGATATTCTTGAATCTCATGATCAGGGGTAACTGTAACTTCCCTTATTGGTTCTGCAACTCTGGGAGCTAAAAATTCTTCTTCATATACTTCTTCAAGCTAACATCTCCTTGATTTCTTGAGTGTTGCATCTTCATCAAAGGTTACATCTCTGCTGATATCAATATGATGGTAACCTGGTATGTAAATTCCAAAGGCCTTAGAGACCTCACAGTATCCAACAAATATCCCCTTCTTTCCTGAAGGGTCTATCTTGGTTCTCATTTCTTTCAGAATGTGTATAGAAACTGGACAACCAAATATCTTAAGATGGATTACTTCTCGCTTCTTTCTGGAGAACATTTCTTCCGGGCTTTTGAATCCAAGTGCACTATGGGATAATATGTTTTGGACATACATTGTTGTTCTTGCTGCTTCATCCCATAAGTGCATTGGAAGATCTTTATTGTGGATCATAGTATTTACTTCTTCCATTATAGTTCTATTCTTTCTTTCTACTACACCATTTTGTTGAGGATTATAGGGAGTGGTGATATCCCTCTTAATCTCGAAATCTTTGCAAAGGATTGAAAAATTTTTTGAGGTGTATTCTCCTCCATTATATGACCCGAGTATATTTATTTTTATTTCAGAGAGATTCTCTATCAAGGCTTTGAATTCCTTGAATTTCCAAACACTTCATCTTTTGATTTCAAGAAATAAACCCAAGTCTTGCGAGAATAATCATCAATAAATGACACATAGTATACATACCCACTAATAGAGGTTGGTGGAATTGGGCCACATACATCTGATTGGATGAAATCCAATGCTCCTTCTTTACTGTCACTCTTCGGGAAAGGATTCTTTATGTTCTTTCCTTGTGCACATCCCTTCCACACACCTTCATTATCGACATTGAATTCTGGAATACCTGTAACTACCTTGCTTACACATGGTAAGGATTTGTAGTTGATGTGAGCTAGTATTCTATGCCAAAGTTCACATGGAATCTTAGTGGAGTGAGTCAAGGCTACATTTGAGTGACCTTTTAACATATACATGCCACCTTATTCTATTCCAATAACAATTACATCTTCTACTGTTTTTCCTTTAGGCCACATAAGAACTTCACCATCTATGAAATCAACCCTAAAATGTTTCTTATCTAAATATGAGGTAGAAAGTAAGTTCTTTGTCAAACCTGGTACATATAGTACATCCATAGTTTTCATTGAAGTCCCTGAATCAAGTTTGTAAGTGGATTCTCCCACTCCTTTGATAGGGTAATGGTAATCATCTCTGAGTGTAACTTTCTGGGGAAAGTTCTTTTCTGTAAGGCTAGAGAGAATGTCTCTCTGACCTATCATGTTCTTAGAGGCACCACTATAAATGAACCAAGTATCCTCTCCAGGTGTCATAGATCCTAAGAGGGTAGAGAATAAAACATAGTCTTCAATATTTTCTTTAATCATCTTTGTGGGTGGCTCATGTTCTTCAACTGCATGGGCATGATGTCATTTGTTATTTATCTTCTTGTTCTCTTCCCTTATGGTAGGAAAATTCTTAGAAATGTGTCCCATATTATCACAATGATATCACTAATAAAAGGATAAATATTTTTCTCTTCTTTGACCTTTCTGAAACTTCTGGAATCTCCTTGGAGGGTGAGATTCTTTATGGAAATGGCTGAATCTCTTTGGGGAGTGAGATTCCTTGTGTAGGTGGGTCTCCTTATGTAAGTGAGACCTTTTCTCTTCTCCTTTAGCATGAGAATATAGGGCTTTATATTCATCCCTTAGTATTATTTCTTCTCAGTTAGCTACTCTTGCTTCTTCTTGAACACATTCTTCCCAAAGACTGTCAAATTGGAGTTTCTCCTTTCTTGCACATATAGTTTGGATGAAGGAATCCCAAGGTCTTGTGAGACCATTAAGATCTATCATTATGAGTTCATATTAATCTAGCTTGTATTCAATTTATTCTATCTATTCCTTGAGTTGAGAAACCCTAGAGAAATAGTCATGAACAATTTCTCCTTTCTGCATCTTTGTATTCTTGAGTTGGGTTCTCAGATTCATGTTCTGGTTGATATTCCTTCCTTCATACATTCTGGTTAGGGAATTAAACATTTATTTTGGAGTATTCTTAGAAGACACTTGAGGGATCAAGTGGTATTTAATAGAGTCTACAATGATTCTCCTGGCCCTAACCATATCCTTCTAATAGTTTGTTTTGGCTGCAGCTTCTTCAGGTTCCGATACATTTTCATTTATGAATTTTGCAAGGTCATTCTCTTTGAGAATGCGTGAAATCCTGTACTTCCAGGAAAAAAAGTTTTTCACACCTTATAACTTGTCAACAAACTTGGTTCTTGTAGACATATTGACCTGGAGCTGGGAAAATGACCAAAAAATTGAAAGTGCTCAGAATTTGAATATGAACTTACCAAGAGGTGCATTGGGATGAGGCGAGTAGGCTGGTGCAACATGTTTAAAAAAAAAACAAATTTTACTCCTTGAAACTGAGCCTATGCAAATATGGACTGGTACTTCTGGTACTGGTTCCAGTTTCTTGGTTTTTTGTTTTTCTAGTACCAGTGGAAACTAGGGTTTCACTTTCTGAAGGCTTTGGCCACTGAAAAGGTGCACTCAATCTACCAATGTGTTCGCTAGGCTAGGTCACACTTCCCTAGATAGTTTTTAGGCTAAAATTCTCTTCCAATAAAAATCCCTAATTTTCTTGTACGACAACAATGACATTTTTGGTTACCTAGTGAAAGGTGCTCTACATAGTTTAGCTCTGAATCCATGTTAAATTTAGAGTTTCTATTAATTTATTTTCAATTTACTAGACAATAATAACATAGGTAGGATCACTGAAAGAAAACAAATCACAAGGCACACAACATTTTATCTGGGGAAACCCTCATGGGGGAGAAAACCCAACAAAAATTTCCTTAATATAGATTTTCAATACAATGCCAAGATAAAAGACCAAACACTAGAGAATATCCAAGACTAATCAATGAGCCTCTCTCTTCTCCTTCTTCTAACTATAGCTTCCTACAAACTTGCACACTAGATGAGTGACTTGAGTGAGTGAGTGAATGAGGTGCTAGCCTCTCTTATTTATACTAGCTGAGGAGCGCTAGGGTTGTGTCTTTTCATCAAGCAGGGCCAAAATTTTCAACTAGTGGATAAAACCACTTTAATTAGCCTTAGGAGCCGACTTATCAATTAACATCATGTAAACTTGGTTTGACCAATCCATAATAGGGGATTTGGTCATACATAAGTCCCAACATGATCAATCCACAAAATGGGATTGATCTAATTAATAATAACTCAATTATAATTAGAGTATACTTCACAGTTACAATATTTCAATAGTTAATGAAGGAACATTTGATGAGAGACTCAAGCTAGTGTGGATTCAAAGGAACATATGTTCCCATAAGGTTTTCCCAAGAACCCAAAATGTTGGGACAAACACCATATTCAAATAATGGGAAGGTGGACCAAATTTAGGTGAGGGAACCACACTTCACATATATATGGTAGCCACAAATCACTTGGAGGCATTTGCTTGGACATTCATATACATGGAGGAAAACACTCAACATCTTCAGAGTTCTTCTCTTGGGAAAAAGGAGTTGGTTCTATAACAATGAGGAGACTTGGAGTCACCTACGTACTTGGGATAAGGTGAATTCACTCCTTCCCAATAAACCTCAACAATAACTAGAACTTATCCTAATGGAATTGTAAAGGGTTTGTGAAATGATGTAGTAAATACAACAAAAAGTGGAATGACTAGGAAAAAACTTAAATGTGGAACTATTATAGGCCTAGAGGGTGAACAATGACATGGTATTGAGGGAGATGATAGTGGTGGGCCATTGTTTAAATAAATTATTGAAGACAGTGATGACCTTGGTGGTCTTTTTTAAGTTATAACTCTTTGTACATAATGGGTGCTATCAACAAATNAAAGGAAACGAAGGTGATGTGTTGCTTGATTTAGAAGGCAACCAATGAAGTTAGTGTTAAATTTAGAGTTGTTATTAAGTTATTTTCAATTTACTAGACAATAATAGCATAAGTATGATTACTAAGAGAAACACAATCACAAGGTACACAACATTTTATCCTGGGAAACCCTCATGGGGGAGAAAACCCAACAAAAAATTCCTTAATATAGATTTCCAATACAATGACAAGATAAAAGACCAAACACTAGAGAATATCCAAGACTGAGCAATGAACCTCTCTCTTATCCTTATTCTAACTGCAACTTCCTTCAAACTTGCACACTAGATGAGTGACTTAAGTGAGTCAGTGAATGAGGCACTAGCCTCTCTTATTTATACTAGCTGAGGAGCGCTAGGGTTGTGCCTTTTCATCAAGCATGGCCGACTTCTTCAACTAGTGGCTAAAACCACTTTAATTAGCCTTAGGGTCTGACTTCTCAATTAGCATCATGTAAACATGGTTTGACCAATCCATAATAGGGTATTTGGTCATACATAAGTCCTGACATGATCGATCCACAAAAGGGGATTGATTTAATTAACAATAAGTCAATTATAATTAGAATATACTTCACACTTACAATATTTCAACACTCCCCCTTAACAAGAAGGGTATTGTACAACATCATCATGAGAGGAAGAGGGAAGCAACATCACTGACATCTGGATAATTGATTGGAATATCTATAAATCATAGGAAGTTTTTATCATCATCAATAACATCATATTTCATAACATGGAGATGGAGTAGAATCATCATCATCTACATCAACAAAAATTAGAATAATGCTAAGGAAACAACATCAACACCATCATTAATAGCATGAGGTCAATATAACATGATAAAAAACAACACAAGGTTGATACATCATCATCAACAAAAACACAAGGCTGAAACAAAAACATCATCAACAACACGAGGATGGAACAACAACATCAACACCATGAGGATGGAGAAGAAACATCATCAACAACACAAGGATGGAGCAACAACATCATCAACACGAGGTTGAGATAATATCATTATCATATAGAAACAAAATATGTAGGTGTAACAACAACATTTTGTGGTACTCTGATAGACCCTAGGGATATTCCTAGGAATCATAAGATTCCTTAGGATATAAAATCCTAACAGAGCTACCACATGGTACTCTAACAGATTGTCCTTATCAAACTTTCGAGATCTGCCCAAGAATCATAAGATTCCCTAGGATTATAAAAATCCTAATGGATATACCACTATTGACCTTAGTTAGCATATACATGCACATGAACTTTGACAGATCGTCCTTACCGGACCTTTAGGATCTATCCAGAGATGATCAATCGCGTAGGATATCAAATCTTAACTGAGCTACCCGTTGTTGGTCAAGATACCATAATATCATCAACATCCCCCTTTCGAAGGAGTTCCTTTCAGACTATACCAATCTTGTCTCGAAAGTATTCAAAATTTACATGAGATGAAGGCTTGGTCAACAAATCTGCAACCTACTCATTTGTGCAACCTTATTGGAGATTTACAACTCCCCTCTACACCATATCACGAATGTAGTGATACCATATTTCTATGTGATTCGAATTGTAATGGAACACTGGGTTCTCTGTCATATTTATGCAACTCTGATTATCACATAGAATCACAATGAATTCCATCTTCATATCAGATAGACCTGTCAACAACTTTCGAAGCCATATGACTTCACAACTGGTGGAACATGCAACAATGTATTCTGCTTTTTCCATGTTGAGAGAAATATTGGATTGCTTCCTACTCTGCCATGAAGTCATGGATGACCCTAGGCTGAAACAACATCCTAAAGTTCTCTTTCTATCAGAGACACTTCCATCCCAATATGAATCAGTATAACCAATCAGTCTGAATTCATGATCTCTAGTATAAAAGAGACCAAAGTCCAATGTATCCATAAGGTATCTCATCACATGTTTTGTAGCAACAAGGTGAACATGTCTGGGCTATACTAGATACTAAATCAAGGTGTTCACAACAAAACATATATATGGTCTGGTATTCATTAGATACATCAAAGATCCAATGATTTGTCTATACAACATAAAATCAACCAATTATGACGAAGTATCAACCAAGATCTTCAAATTTGTTTCCATGAGTGTGTTCATGGATTTACATTCCAACATATAAAACCTCTTCAGTATTTCAATTGCATACTTCCCTTGGTTAAGGACTATCTTCTCTAGTCTCTACCAAACTTCAAGACCTAAGAAATAGTGCATTAGGCCTAGGTATTTCATCTCAAATTCTGTAGCAAGATTCTTCTTACAATCAATGATGAGATTTTATTCTCAAGTTAAGAATAATTCATCCACATACAATGAAAATATAATTGGCTCATCATTCATAACCTTGAGGTAAAGGTTAGAATCAACTTTACTTTTGGTAAATCCCAAGCTCGTCAGGAAACTGTCAATTCTGCCATACGAAGCCCTAGGAGCTTGCTTCAACCCGTACAAAGCCTTCTTCAACCTACAAACATGAGTCTTTCTATATTCAACTTCAAACCCTTGGGGTTGTTCTATATACACTTCTTCTTCAATAAAACCATTTAAGAAGGTTGTTTTCACATCCATCTGGTGTAGCTTCCACTTCATCATGGATGCAAGAGCTATGATGGTTCTGATAGAAGTGTATCTAGCTATAGGAGCAAATGTCTCTTCATAATCAATGCCTTCCTTTTGAGAAAATCCGCGAGCTACAAACCTTGCTTTATGTTTTTCAATACTTCCATCTACAACATGTTTTATTTTGTATAACCATTTGGAAGATACCACATCTTTGTTCTTCGGTCTGGGAACTATTTCCCATACATCATTATTTATAATGGATTGGTATTCTTTTGTCATGGCATCTTCCCATTATTTATTATGAATGGATTCTTCAAAGCAAGTAGGCTCCTTTTCTATGAGATCACACACCAAATCCATATAACTAGAGAATGGCTTAGGTTTCTTGATTTGTCTCATGATTCCTTCTGGGGAACCATAATTCTCTCCATATTGAATAAGTTCCCTTTCCCAAGATGGATTTCTCTTGTGAGAGATCGTCATTTGGGGAGGTTCTTGAGATTCTATCATATCATGATCTTCTTGAATCTCATGATCAGGGGTAACTGTAACTTCTCTTACTAGTTCTGCAACTCTGGGAGCTAAAAATTCTTCTTCATATACTTCTTCAAGCTGACATCTCCTTGATTTCTTGAGTGTTGCATCTTCATCAAAGGTTACATCTCTACTGATATCAATATGATGCTAACCTGGTATGTAAATTCCAAAGGCCTTAGAGACCTCACAGTATCCAACAAATATCCCCTTCTTTCTTGAAGGGTCTATCTTGGTTCTCATTTCTTTCAGAATGTGTATAGAAACTGGACAACCAAATATCTTAAGATGGCTTACTTCTGGCTTCTTTTTGGAGAACATTTCTTCCGGGCTTTTGAATCCAAGTGCACTATGGGATAATATGTTTTTGACATACATTGTTGTTCTTGCTGCTTCATCCCATAAGTGCATTGGAAGATCTTTATTGTGGATCATAGTATTTACTTCTTCCATTATAGTTCTATTCTTTCTTTCTACTACACCATTTTGTTGAGGATTATAGGGAGTGGTGATATCCCTCTTAATCTCGAAATCTTTGCAAAGGATTGAAAAATTTTTTGAGGTGTATTCTCCTCCATTATATGACCCGAGTATATTTATTTTTATTTCAGAGAGATTCTCTATCAAGGCTTTGAATTCCTTGAATTTCCAAACACTTCATCTTTTGATTTCAAGAAATAAACCCAAGTCTTGCGAGAATAATCATCAATAAATGACACATAGTATACATACCCACTAATAGAGGTTGGTGGAATTGGGCCACATACATCTGATTGGATGAAATCCAATGCTCCTTCTTTACTGTCACTCTTCGGGAAAGGATTCTTTATGTTCTTTCCTTGTGCACATCCCTTCCACACACCTTCATTATCGACATTGAATTCTGGAATACCTGTAACTACCTTGCTTACACATGGTAAGGATTTGTAGTTGATGTGAGCTAGTATTCTATGCCAAAGTTCACATGGAATCTTAGTGGAGTGAGTCAAGGCTACATTTGAGTGACCTTTTAACATATACATGCCACCTTATTCTATTCCAATAACAATTACATCTTCTACTGTTTTTCCTTTAGGCCACATAAGAACTTCACCATCTATGAAATCAACCCTAAAATGTTTCTTATCTAAATATGAGGTAGAAAGTAAGTTCTTTGTCAAACCTGGTACATATAGTACATCCATAGTTTTCATTGAAGTCCCTGAATCAAGTTTGTAAGTGGATTCTCCCACTCCTTTGATAGGGTAATGGTAATCATCTCTGAGTGTAACTTTCTGGGGAAAGTTCTTTTCTGTAAGGCTAGAGAGAATGTCTCTCTGACCTATCATGTTCTTAGAGGCACCACTATAAATGAACCAAGTATCCTCTCCAGGTGTCATAGATCCTAAGAGGGTAGAGAATAAAACATAGTCTTCAATATTTTCTTTAATCATCTTTGTGGGTGGCTCATGTTCTTCAACTGCATGGGCATGATGTCATTTGTTATTTATCTTCTTGTTCTCTTCCCTTATGGTAGGAAAATTCTTAGAAATGTGTCCCATATTATCACAATGATATCACTAATAAAAGGATAAATATTTTTCTCTTCTTTGACCTTTCTGAAACTTCTGGAATCTCCTTGGAGGGTGAGATTCTTTATGGAAATGGCTGAATCTCTTTGGGGAGTGAGATTCCTTGTGTAGGTGGGTCTCCTTATGTAAGTGAGACCTTTTCTCTTCTCCTTTAGCATGAGAATATAGGGCTTTATATTCATCCCTTAGTATTATTTCTTCTCAGTTAGCTACTCTTGCTTCTTCTTGAACACATTCTTCCCAAAGACTGTCAAATTGGAGTTTCTCCTTTCTTGCACATATAGTTTGGATGAAGGAATCCCAAGGTCTTGTGAGACCATTAAGATCTATCATTATGAGTTCATATTAATCTAGCTTGTATTCAATTTATTCTATCTATTCCTTGAGTTGAGAAACCCTAGAGAAATAGTCATGAACAATTTCTCCTTTCTGCATCTTTGTATTCTTGAGTTGGGTTCTCAGATTCATGTTCTGGTTGATATTCCTTCCTTCATACATTCTGGTTAGGGAATTAAACATTTATTTTGGAGTATTCTTAGAAGACACTTGAGGGATCAAGTGGTATTTAATAGAGTCTACAATGATTCTCCTGGCCCTAACCATATCCTTCTAATAGTTTGTTTTGGCTGCAGCTTCTTCAGGTTCCGATACATTTTCATTTATGAATTTTGCAAGGTCATTCTCTTTGAGAATGCGTGAAATCCTGTACTTCCAGGAAAAAAAGTTTTTCACACCTTATAACTTGTCAACAAACTTGGTTCTTGTAGACATATTGACCTGGAGCTGGGAAAATGACCAAAAAATTGAAAGTGCTCAGAATTTGAATATGAACTTACCAAGAGGTGCATTGGGATGAGGCGAGTAGGCTGGTGCAACATGTTTAAAAAAAAAACAAATTTTACTCCTTGAAACTGAGCCTATGCAAATATGGACTGGTACTTCTGGTACTGGTTCCAGTTTCTTGGTTTTTTGTTTTTCTAGTACCAGTGGAAACTAGGGTTTCACTTTCTGAAGGCTTTGGCCACTGAAAAGGTGCACTCAATCTACCAATGTGTTCGCTAGGCTAGGTCACACTTCCCTAGATAGTTTTTAGGCTAAAATTCTCTTCCAATAAAAATCCCTAATTTTCTTGTACGACAACAATGACATTTTTGGTTACCTAGTGAAAGGTGCTCTACATAGTTTAGCTCTGAATCCATGTTAAATTTAGAGTTTCTATTAATTTATTTTCAATTTACTAGACAATAATAACATAGGTAGGATCACTGAAAGAAAACAAATCACAAGGCACACAACATTTTATCTGGGGAAACCCTCATGGGGGAGAAAACCCAACAAAAATTTCCTTAATATAGATTTTCAATACAATGCCAAGATAAAAGACCAAACACTAGAGAATATCCAAGACTAATCAATGAGCCTCTCTCTTCTCCTTCTTCTAACTATAGCTTCCTACAAACTTGCACACTAGATGAGTGACTTGAGTGAGTGAGTGAATGAGGTGCTAGCCTCTCTTATTTATACTAGCTGAGGAGCGCTAGGGTTGTGTCTTTTCATCAAGCAGGGCCAAAATTTTCAACTAGTGGATAAAACCACTTTAATTAGCCTTAGGAGCCGACTTATCAATTAACATCATGTAAACTTGGTTTGACCAATCCATAATAGGGGATTTGGTCATACATAAGTCCCAACATGATCAATCCACAAAATGGGATTGATCTAATTAATAATAACTCAATTATAATTAGAGTATACTTCACAGTTACAATATTTCAATAGTTAATGAAGGAACATTTGATGAGAGACTCAAGCTAGTGTGGATTCAAAGGAACATATGTTCCCATAAGGTTTTCCCAAGAACCCAAAATGTTGGGACAAACACCATATTCAAATAATGGGAAGGTGGACCAAATTTAGGTGAGGGAACCACACTTCACATATATATGGTAGCCACAAATCACTTGGAGGCATTTGCTTGGACATTCATATACATGGAGGAAAACACTCAACATCTTCAGAGTTCTTCTCTTGGGAAAAAGGAGTTGGTTCTATAACAATGAGGAGACTTGGAGTCACCTACGTACTTGGGATAAGGTGAATTCACTCCTTCCCAATAAACCTCAACAATAACTAGAACTTATCCTAATGGAATTGTAAAGGGTTTGTGAAATGATGTAGTAAATACAACAAAAAGTGGAATGACTAGGAAAAAACTTAAATGTGGAACTATTATAGGCCTAGAGGGTGAACAATGACATGGTATTGAGGGAGATGATAGTGGTGGGCCATTGTTTAAATAAATTATTGAAGACAGTGATGACCTTGGTGGTCTTTTTTAAGTTATAACTCTTTGTACATAATGGGTGCTATCAACAAATCCCAACCCCAATTGCTTGTATTATAAATCTTAACATTGGTTATTATTATTATTGAAATTGGTTTTACCCATATTGAGGCTTCCCACTAAAAAGTATTGGCGTTTCCCACTACATAATATTGTTCTAACTTATATGTGTTTCTTTGGATTATTGTTACATGCTAAATAAATACGAGTAAGAATACTAAATGTTCTAGTGGACAATAAATTAAATGTTAAAGGTTGGTTTAAGGATTTCATAAAGTTAAGGTAGTTGTAGATAAACCATTTATTGTGTTGGCATAATCTTATAGAATACACTCATTTCTAACTTACATGGTTGGGATTTATTCTATGCCATGTGATTAAACTAGTGTCAATTCAATTGAAAATTTTGTGTGACTAGTTAAACTCGCAACATAATGTCTTTATACATTGGACATTCCCCCCCAAAAAACCTTCATAAATATTTTACTAAAGAAACATATAAATAATATAAATAATTTACGAAACTTTTTTATTATGCTTAAGTCTTTAATATCAATGTTTAATATCAGTGTTTGAGAGGACTACGTATGCAATTTTGAAATGGAGAATGGGCGGGAACCAGGAGACGATCTGGATCAACTATGGCAGATCCTACAAAGACCTTTTAGTGGGCTTAAGGTTGGGTTTAGATAGCATTAACAACCTTTGGGTTTTAGTTTTGGTCATAGAGCCCTCTTTAGTTGGTTTTTCTTTGGTTTTTCCACCATGTTTTTAGAATAAGTTTTATCCGTGTTGCCTTTCTGTTAGCGTCAGAAGTCACTCCTGGATTGCTTGCAGGAGCAGAGCTCGACGCCCATCAGTTTTTATTGTCACGATTTAATAAATGGGAGTGGTCGAATGGAAAGAGACCCAGGAAAGCAACATTGACACAGGAACCAGGGTCTGGTATCTAGAAAGCAAGGGAGGTCTTGATCCAACTTCCGTCAGTAAGTTGATTAAAGGGTGGTAGATGGAAGACTTGTGAGAAGGGTGACAAAGACTGCCTCGGGAAACAGGCCTTCGGAAGCTTGAAGAAGAAAAACTCAGAAGCCAAGATCCTCTTGGTCCAGAGTTTCAAGGAGATGAAGGGTGACTTGAATGGATCCTCCAATTCCAAGACATTCCAGCGCTGAGAAAACACAAGAACTGATTGGAAACGCTGCGACTGTTGTAGTGATCCAACCTACATCATCCTACAACAACACAACTCAACTAGATCCTCCAATTCCGAGATGTTCTAACACAGTATACAAAGAGATGGAAGAGAAACTGACATCCATAAAGTAAGAAATCTCAAATGCCTTATACATTAACCAGAGCAACCAACGCTTCATCAAAACTTACAGAATGGGAGCCTAGCTCAACCATAGACCACTTACAAAATACAAATACTAAGTCTATATACTCAGCAAAATTTTCCTATCAGAGGCATGTTCAGTCATCCAAGGCATGGTGTCCCCTCAACCGAATTTGGACGGGTAACTTTCGTCAGACGTCGCCTTACCTACGCATGGCTCCTGCATGGGAGATAGCAGCAACATTAAAGGCCAACATGGCATGTGCAGACTTTATCTGTTCAGATGAGGACCGACCATGACCTTTGGGAGAAAATCAGTGTACAGGACTGTCTCGGGCAGACTGTCTGTCGAAACCTCCATACCTCACATTCAATAAGTGAGCTGAGGTTTCAACTACCTCTGTTCACCTTCATTTAATTATTCAGCGAGGACCAAGATCGAAGTCGCATCAGATGGCGCATGGAGATCATGGTGATCCTTTTGGCGTCTAGCCCCGACGCCTTTGGCTCCTTTTGCATAGTTCTTTTCTTTCCCAGGTGGCCACGGGCTGTGACCCTGTGCTTACTCGCAAAGAAGCTTTCGACGTTCGTGAATAGGAAAGGGCTGATCCCCGTCCCTCAAAACCGTGATGAGAGAAACACCGAGATGGCTTGAGTTGGCGTCGCACATCCCCCTAGATCTGACGGATCTGAACTCACCCGATGTTGCTGTGAGCCCGCTTTCAGATGCTATCGACACTTCGGGGGTCGTGGCTTTGAGATTTATAACGACAGCAAACCTTCACCCTTTGAACTCACAACTGCCGAAAAGCCAACGTGACCAGATCTCGCACCATGTGTCCTTTGGATGAACGACTACCATCCATGCCCGCACATGATGTGGGTGCTATCCATTGCTCTATCCTTGGCACATCTTCTCTATCTGCGACTTCCCGCCAACCATTGATATACTCATATGGATGGATCAGGACCACTGACACTATGATTTTTCCCTCTCGCTTGATTTTAAGTCCGAACATGACTTCTTCTATGCGTTGCGCTTGGGCGCTCCTCATGCAACCTGCAGACCTGAATACTCTTGTGCCCGGAAATTTTTTTTTACTAACATTAGGCTCCATGGGGGATAGATTCATCCCTGTGATTCCTTAAGGACTCATTCTGCAGCTTCAGTTCCTTGCTGTTGGGCTATGGAGTCAGGCTCAAAACATCCTGCTGCTGAAAATACAGGACGAAAAATAAAAGCAACAAAATAAAGATACATGCTCAAAGGAGCTTATTTATATACAATCCTAAACTAATAAAACATTGTACATGGGGCTAGGTGAAAGAAGACTTCCACCATAGCCAATCAAGTAAATTCCTGAAGGGAATCCCTTTCCTTCTGTTAGTGATCACAAACAGTTGATGTAACTGAGACAGCAGAACGGTTACACTCTTCAACTTCCCCTTACACGCTGAAGTTGAGATGGGATATGGAAGCTCCAAAGCATAAGGGAAATGCCACTTCATGTATTCGCTGACAGGGTCATCGAATGAGTGGCCAATTCCAGGAAATTGGCAACAGACAACCTCTTCTGCTACACAGTTGTTCACATGCGGTCGAATATCTCTGATAAGAACAGGCAGGTGAATAACTGAAGTGGGCTCGCTGATCTCAGGTGGTGGCTCTCACTGACTGGTTCTGAACAAAGGGCAGACTGATCCTCTGGTTATTTTTCCTCTTCTTGTCTCTCCCCTGGGTCAGATTCGTATTCATCATAAACAACCCCCCCGGGTAAATTTTGCTCTTCCTTGTACTGCTCAGCATCTCTTGAAAGACTGAGATGGTTGATTTCCTCATGATAATTTTCCTTAGTGAGAAAAGGACAAGGTTCTGTGACCTGGTCTTGGAAATCCAGCATATTGATCTCAAACTCTGATTCGTAACTATCATAAGTGGTCTGGGTTCTCTGATAAGAAAAAGGTGATGTGGGGTTCTACTGCTCCTCTTCTAGATAATCATCAAAGTCGGGGGGGGAAAGAGATTCTCCAACTTGCAGAAATGGAACTATCCCCTGCTCCTCCATTTCGACCCCAAATGTAAACACATCATGGGAAATCTCGTGAAGGAAAAGATAACAATCCTCTTCCACAACTACCTCTTCATCGTTTTGATCTGAGACAACAAGCTCATCGGTGGAAGATGTTAATGCGTTTACAAAATCTTCAATAATCTCCTCGAAAGAGCCATCTAGAACATCTTCCTCGGAGACTGGAAAATCCTCCCCATTGTCCTCAGATTCTGATTTTTCACATTGGGGAGTTGGGAATATCGCCTGCTCCACTAGTTCACTCAGGTCATCTTCTTCCTCCCAGGGTGGAAAATCCTCTACACAGTCTTCATATTTCAACCTTTCTAATTGAACAGAGAGATACTTCATCTGTTCCCTTAGCTCACTTAGGGTGTCTTCTTACTCCCTGGAATCTTCATCACTTCCATAACACTCCTCTGATGCAGACGAATGGGGAGGAGAAAGGAATGATTTCTGATCTAGGTCGTCAGGATTATCCTCACAACCTATGTCAGAAATAGCTTCATTTTGTACAGAGTTGTGGTATCCCTCACCACAGTTATGGAAAATTAACTCAGAGGGATAAAACTCCTGACAATAGGCGATGAAAGCTGCATGAAAATCTGAGAGTGAAGAAATACTAGCATGGGGTAAAGAATGATACCATTTACGTGCATCCCCTGCTAACAAGAACATGAACATCTTAAGTAATACATCCTCATGATGTATCTCTCACTGACGCATGAGTTCATGAAACTCACTAAGGTGATGAGCAGGGTTGTCCTCTTCACACTTTCCAAATATGGGAAAATAATCACCCCATTCATCTAGAGAGGGGACAACATTAGGAAAACCAGGAATAGCAGAAAAATTAAAAGGAGCAAACCTGTGAGCAAGGATTTTCTCCATTTCGAACCAATGGCGTCGCCAATCGATCCTTGAATCATGGATTCACCAGGTGAAATATGCGCAGCTTCGAATGTGTATGGTCCTTTCTCACCATCAAAGGCTAGATCCTAACGTTGTTGTTACCCCATGAAGCTTCTCAAGTTGAGAAAGCAGCTGCTGAAACCTTCTCGAGAAAGCTCCTCTGGGTCAGCTTTCAGGTGTGCCAACAGTAGCCATAGCTGAAACAATGAAGTGGAAACAATGGAGTCACCACAGTGGACTTGCTAGGTGCACAGTAGCAATCTTGAAGGGATTTGATGTCTGATGCACCTTCAAAATCAGAGGCTCAATGTCGTTCTGCCCAGGGAAAATCTTCAACTTCGTCCCCGGCAACGGCGCCAGAAATGTTGGCATCGAAAGTCACTCCTGGATTGCTTGCAGGAGTAGAGATCGATGCCCATCATTTTTTATGTCAATTTTTAATAAATGGGGTGTTCGAATGGAAAGAGACCCAGGAAAGCATCATTGACACAGGAACCAGGGTTTGGTATGTAGAAAGCAAGGGAGGTCTTGATCCAACTTCCGTTAGTAAGTTGCTTAAAGGCTGGTAGATGGAAGACTTGTGAGAAGGGTGAGAAAGACTACCTCGGGAAACAGGCCTTCGGAAGCTTGAAGAAGAAAAACTCAGAAGCCAAGATCCTCTTGGTCCATAGTTTTAAAGAGATGAAGGGTGAATCGACTGTATCCTCCAATTCCAAGCCATTCCAGCGCTAAGAAAACACAAGAACTGATTAGAAACGTTGCGACTGTTGCAGTGATCCAACCTACATCATCCTACAACAATGCAACTCAACTAGATCCTCCAATTCCGAGTTGTTCTAACACAGTAAACAAAGAGATGGAAAAGAGGCTGACATCCATAAAGTAAGAAGTCTCAAATGACTTATACATTAACCAGAGCGACCAACGCTGCAACAAAACTTTACAATCGGGAGCCTAGCTCAACCATCCACCCTTTACAAAATACAAATACTGAGTCTATATACTCAGCAAAATTCGCCTATCAGAGTCATGTTCAATCATCCAAGGCGTGGTGTCCCCTCAGCCAAATTTGGACGGGTAACTTTCGTCAGATGCCGCCTTAACTGTGCATGGCTCCTACAGGGGAGATAGCATCAACATTAAAGGCCAACATGGCATGCGTAGACTTTCTCTGGTCAGATGAGGACCGGCCATGACCTTTGGGAGAAAATCAGTGTACAGGACCATCTCAGGTAGACTGTCTGTCGGAACCTCCATACCTCACATTCAATAAGTGAGCTGAGGTTTCAACTACCTCTGTTCACCTTCATTTAATTATTCAGCGAGGACCAGGATCAAAGTCGCATCAGATGGCGCATGGAGATCACGATTATCCTTTCGACAGCTAGCCCTGATGCCTTTGGCTCCTTTTGTACAGTTCTTTTCTTTCCCAGGTGGCCACGGGCTATGACCCTGTGCTTACTCGCAAAGGAGCTTTCGACGTTCATGAATAGGAAGGGGCTGATCCCCATCCCTCAAAACCGTGATGAGAGAAATGTCGAGATGGCTTGAGTTGGCGTCGTGTGTCCCCCTAGATCTGACGGCTCTTAACTCACCCGATGATGTTGTGAGCCCGATTTCAGGCGCTATCGACACTTCGGGGTTCGGGGCTTCGATATGTATAACGACATAAAACCTTCACCCTTTGAATTCACGACTGCCGAAAAGCCGACGTGACTAGATCTCGCACCACGTGTCCTTTGGATGAACGACTGCCATCCATGCACGCACATGATGTGGGCGCTATCCATTTCGTTATCCTCGGTGCATATTCTCTATATGCGACTTCCTGCAAACCGTTGATCTACTTATATGGATGGATCAGGACCGCTGACACTATAATTTTGCCCGCTCGCTTGATTTTAAGTCTGAACAGGACTTCTTCTATGCACTGTGCTTGGGTGCTCCTCATGCAACCTGCAGACCTGAATACTCTTGTGCCTCGGACAAAAAATGTTACTAACACTTTCTTTACTCACTTCCCAACTATATTGATGTATTTACTCCCTATACTTGACTTAGGTTCTTTAGTTTTTAGCAGAGTGTTTTTTAGGCATCCGTATTTGGTGGATTTTCTTGGAAGAATAGTCATTAACTCGCATGTGATGGGCTTAATGAATGAGATTTGATTTTTTAATTCTCTCTTTTAATGAGCTCCCTTCAACCATTCTCTTTTGCACTGGTGGAGCTAGAGGACTAGGTTATTTTACCTTTCTAGGAAACTGAACTGACTCCTTCTCTTAGTTGGTAGCTTTAGTGGAGGACACATGACTCAAAATAACTTAAACATTGATTCTACTCATGTCAAAAAGTTATTGAACGTCAAAGAAGATTTGGGGTGGCAGGATGAGGGGGCCCAACTCATTCATTACCATAAATTGTGATGTGGAAAACATGTCAGGTGAAAGGACTACTACACTCGCAATTGCTCCAAATCCCTCTAGTAGACTTCACACTCCCTCTACTAGTCAATTTATCGGAAAAAAGGCTCCCTATAACTCTTATGTGGTTGGGTTAGAGAAGACAACTACTACTCCCTCTAAGTAGTGGTTAGGAGGTGTTTTTACTCGGGGTCAAGGAGATTTCTACAAGCCATCTTTACCGGTTCTAAACAAGGATTTTGGTCCTTTTTATGAGACGAGTTTTGGGAAGGTTTTTACTCAACAACAGGAAGGTTACCCATGCACAGCTCCATAGCCAACTGAACTGAGAAGGAAAATATCTTGGAAGCCAAACAAAAAGGTGTGAAAGATGGTACTTGGAGTTGACGTGGGCTTGGAAGAGGCTGCAATATTAGCTCTCTGTGGGGTGGTGGGTAGGTTAGTGTATCCTTACCTTTGCAAGGGTAGATTCTTGAAATGGATGGAACACCATTGGAAAAACTTTCTGGGTTATATTCTAGAAATATTCCATTTATCGAAAGGTTGGCTGGGCTTTGTTTGAAAGTCCCCTGAGGCTGCTACCAGGTTGTTGGAATTGTCATTGTTAAATGGGGGGTTCAGTCTCCTGATTAAGCATTGGAGATTGGAATTTTACCTAGAGATGAAACATTTCATGTTTTGTCATCTTTGGGTACTTATGCCTGGTCTCCCGATTCATTTATGGAATCTTGGGGCTCTGAAAGAGATTGGAAACTCCCTGGGGAAGTTTCTTGTAGTGGACCCGAAATCCTTGTCAAATTCATCGAGGAATATGGCCACAGTTTTAACTGAAATGGACCTACATGGTGGACTGTCGGAGGTAATAGACATTGAATGGTGTAACCGACATTTGAGACAGAAATTGGACTACCATTTTGTTTCATTCATTGTAGGGGTACTAGTCATTTATGCTAGGAATTCACGAGAGGACCATTGGAGTAGTAATCTGAGGACTCACTGTTACAAAGGGACCCCCCAGAGTGCATGAAAGATTATGATTCTTTGGATAACGAAGGCATCGTCTTCATTCCAGATTCATCCTTTCCGAAGGAGGACCTTGACACACTTACTGGTAAGTTGAAACAACACTGCCCTAGTTTTTTTTCGTCACTTTTCTTTTAGGAAAAAGAATATTTAGAAAAATCAACTTGGCTGTGGTCAACTACCTCTGGTGACTTGAAGCCTGTTACTGAGGAAGGTAATAAATTAGACGACCCTGTTTTAATTTTTGAGAGTCCGACAAGGTCTAACCCTCTGAACATTGTTGGGGATGAGGTAGCCGTTAATTTTTCTGAGGTATCCACCAAGGCTTCCTCATTGGAATCCCGTCACCTGACTGAGATTTCGGTTGACAACAACAACCCCCCACTGGATGACACTCCATTAAGTGGATTGTGCTCACAAACTATACCAGGTTATGGTGAATTTGAGATGGATGAACCTACTCTTAGTGATGTCCTTGACTCACTCATTCCTTTCTTCAGGGGAAATAAAAACATTACAAAGATACTTGTCTATAAAGGGAAATCAGGGGTAGGATCTGGATAGGTTTCCGAAGGAAATTCATCCCGCATAAACTTTGGGTAGGGGAAATAATTTTCTTGGTTGAGGGGGGTTGGGATATAATTGTCACCCTTAAAAACTAGAAGTTCCCGGAAAAAACTGGCTTCCCAAAATCAGAGTAATATTGACTTCTCTTCTTCTCCCATAGATGGAGGGCCTCTTAGAGCAGTGAAAGCCCATGCATGGGAAAAATGATGTTATTATTTTTCTTGAATATTAGAGGGATAGTAGGCACCCTAAAAAAGGCCTCTGTTAGAAGACTCTTGGATCAGACATGCGCAAAAATCATTTTTTTTCAGGAAACTTTCATATCGACACAAAATTCCAGAGACTTCATGCATGCCCTTAGGCCCTCATGGGTAACATGTGAGGTCAATGCATTGGGAACTTTTGGGGGATTACTGGTATCTTTGGATCCTACTATTTTTGATCTCGTGCCATTTCTTACAATTGGTGGCATATTGTTAACAGGTACAAGCAGAAAGGACAACCAAGAGTTAGCTTTTTTGAATGTTTATGGTCCATGTACGGAACGTATAAAATTCTGGAAGTTGATTGCCGACAGTGGTTTACTGGATATCAAGAATCTTATTATTGCTGGTGACCTAAATTTCTTTAGCGCTCTGGAGGAAGTATGGGGGGGAATCTCCAGAAAAACTACATTTGACTAATTTTACAAGGATCTTTTTGGGGATAGAAAGATGATAGATGTGAAGTCGACAAAGTTGGTTCTGACGTGGAGAAATGGCTAGATGGGGTTGGAAGCAATGGCTAGAAGGTTAGACCGGTGTATTCTCTCAGAAGACTTGTTATTAGTGGTGGGGTTGTATCGGTCATGGGTTGAATATCCTATCATTTTAGACCATGCACCTATTCTTCTTCAGTTAGAAGCCAATCCGAGTAAAAATGCCATACCTTTAAAATTTATTGCTCACTGTCTAACGGATTTGGAATTTGGAACATTGGTTCGCACAACTTGGAATGACCCAATAGTCATGAAAAAATTTGGTTCCCGAAATAGGCTCATATGGAAGTTAAAGATTTTAAAAGAAAAAAAAAGAAATGGTTTAGAATGAAAAAAGAAAAGAACATTGAAAAACTAAAAGAATTAGAGGCTGGTATCAAGTCTTCTATCACTATTTTGACTGCAGATACTACAAATCTGGAAGAAGGAAGGAGACTGTGACAAAAATAAATGGAAAGGAATGTGATCCTAAGAGGCACAAAATAATCCTGGAGGTTACGAAGCAAGGCCATTTGGTTGTTGAGTGGAGACAACAACACAAAATTCTTTCATAACTTCGCAAATTTCAATTGAGCTAGAAAACACATTTGGGAAATTACGGATACTGGAGGGTCAAAATTTACAGAGATGGTAGATATAAAAAAGGCAGCCTTTGAACATTTCAAATGTTTCTACAAGGCACAAGTGACACCGAACATGGATGAAAAAGTCAATATTGCAGGTATTTTACCAAAGATCTTCAAGGAGGACTCTATTAGTCTTTCACAAATGGTAATCATGGAAGAATTAAAATTGGTTCTCTTCAAATTAAAAAAAGAAAAGAGCCCAGGGTCGGATGGATGGACCTCTGAATTTTTCACTCATTTCTTTGATGTTGTTGGCCAGAATATTCTCGATATGGTGGAAGAAACAAGAAGGTTAGGGTCGTTAGGGGGAAACCTAAATTCAACTTTCTTGACATTAATTCTGAAGGCACACAAGACCAAAACATTTGATGATTTCCGACTGATTTCCTTATGTAATTTATGTTATAACATAATTTCAAAGATTATCTCCAATAGAATCAAACCCTACCTATCCAACACTCTCTCTGCAGAACAATTTGTCTTCCTCCATGGGAGGAGAATCCAAGAAGCTATCAGAACAGTCCATGAAAGTTTACACAATATTAAAAAAAAGAATTTAAGTGCACTGGTATTAAAACTGGATTTAAGGAAGGCCATGAATGTGTAGAATGGGACTTTCTAAGACCCATTGTGATATCATGAGGTTGTGGGATTCAATTGACCAACTGGATTATGGCTTGTGTTTCATCACCTACCTTCACAGTTTTATCCCCGTCATGGAAAGGCTCAATCTACTATTGAAATCTGCTCATGGAGAAGGTAAAATCTCATGTATAAAATTCTCTAGGCTTTATAAGATTCTTCATGTTTTTTGTTGTTGATGATATTATTATTTTGATAAGGGCGGACTTAAAGGAGTGGTGGGAAATAGACAAAATCATTTGTTTATTCTACAAATAATTGGGTCTAATAGTTAATCAGTCGAAATCTACAGTTCATCGTGAAGGAATTTCAAGTAACGATCTTACTCCCTTCAAAACTCTTCTCCCCTATTCTTTTATGTAGTTGTCCACGGGGTTTAAGTATTTGGGCTATTGGTTAAAGACTAGATCCTACAAAACTGAAGATTGGCACTTGCTCCTAACCAAAGTTATGAAGAGAATATAGATATGGTGCAATAGATGGATTTCTTTGGGGGGTAGATATATTTTGGTGAAAACAGTGTTAGAAGGCCAGCCTGTGTATTGGATGTCATTGGAAGCCATTCCTTAGTCTGTATTAAATCAAATCCGTAAATTGATGTTCAAGTTTTTGTTGAATGGAAGCAAAGATTCACAAAAAATCCATTTATGTAGATGGAAATTTCTTTCAAGACCCAAAAAATCGGGAGGCTGGGGGATTATAACTCTGGCTTTATTCAATACAACACTCAACACAAACTCATTGTGGAGGGTCTTGACTCAACAGGGAATCTGGCATAAAATATTAAGAGATAAGTACTTGAAGAATTTTACAGTTATTGATTGGGTGAGGTTGACTAATCATAAAGTGAACGCGACATCGAGGATGTGGAACAACATGGTACATTCAATACATGTTATTATTCACTAGTTGAGATGGTCACCGAGGAAGGGACGTAACATCTATCCAAAAAAAGATCAAATATTTGGTTTAGTACAGAAGGCCATCCTATCCGAACAGATGAAAACAGTTCTTACCCAGAAAGGAATTTTTACCCTGGATCTTGCATCGGTTTATCAAGACCTGATTACCTTATCTAAAAAATGGATTAGCGGAAGGGATATGGGGGTCTCGGGTAATCTAATCAGAATGGGATCATTACTGTGTAAACTTAGGTGAGGCAGGGGTTTCTCTCAGCGAGAAGGAGGACACTGTAATCTGGACATGATGGTATTCCTCAAGTAGATTGACAGTTAAAAATATCTATGCAGTTCTTAGTTCTACCTTTGAGTGGCCATAGGTGAAGGGGTGGAAATACAAAATATGGAAGTGGGGAATTCAAACGAAGAAAAAAATATTTATCTGGATGGTTGTCGAAAACAAAATACTAACGTGGAAAGCATTGCAGGGTAAAGGGTGGCAAGGTCCTGGTCAATGCCCCATATGCGAGACAGAAAATGAAGACGTGGATCACTTTCTTGTACACTGTCGATTTACTCAGGTAGTCTGTAACATCCTGCTCTGGCGCACTGAGCGAACTTATGCTTTGAGGAAACTTGCTCGCACGTGATCCAAATTATTATGCTATTAAAAATTTTGATTTTGATTATGAGGCGTTATGGGTTGATGACATATTGTTTTACCGCTTTGACTAGACAGGTGCTATTGACTTGGTTTTACTGAGTGTGCAAGATTTTGGACCTCGGGGGTGTAGAGGCATCGACGGAACCCCTTGGACTCTGGATCGAGTCAGGGAGTGTGCCTTTGGGGTTTGATTGGTTTATAGTGATTTTAGTGCATCTGACTGGATGATATGATATGGATATGTTCTGACATGATTTATTGATGATGTAGGCTGGCGATAGCTTACCTACCAGACTCACATATGGAGTAAAGGGGTCACACATGACTACTAGATATGTTGAGGGAGAGGTGTGGACAACAACCCTACCACAACCTACTAGCACACTCACCGTGGCTCGAGTTGTAGGTTGACGATTACCTAGTTTGAGAGGGCCCACGATGTCGTGAAGGCAGACTGTGACAGTTTCTCACGATGATTCTAAGGGGCATGTAATAAGACGGGGGCCTTATTCCTTAGAATCCCTTAGTCTCCCACAAGTTCACCTGGTGGAGTGTTGACTCCAGGGGTTATTGATGTCTACCAAGTCAGTCAAGAGGCGAGTGACACCCTTGGAGCACGTAGTGCGTTCTGAAGGGCACATCGCACAAGGGAACAGATGAGGCGAGTGGCACCCTTGGAGCACCTGGTGCATCCTGAAGGACACATCGTGTTTTTGATGATAGAGGAATGAACCTAGATGCCCCTAGGACAAATAATATGTTAAGTAATTTTAAAACAATTTCCCTAATTAAATGTCACCCAGTACAAAATTTAAGGCCTAAGTCTAAATTACGCTAGTGGTAGAACCTTGTCTTCTCTAAAAAAAATAAAAATAATAAAAATAAAAATAAAAATAACTTAAATAATAATATTGACCTTCGTTAAATCTTGTAACATGAAGAGATTAAGAAATTAATTGTTTGAAAAAAAAACTGTTGAATTAAAATTTTAAAAAGGAATTAATGGTCTTATTATTTTGATAATTTAAAATATACTAATTAATGAGAAAAGGGAAAAATGGGTTAACTTCCACACCTGCCTTTTTAAGTTCTAATTAAAAAAGGGAAAGAGGGAAAATTAAAAAAATTAGGAAACTAGAGAAAAGAGGTAACATAAAAAGAGAAAAAGGGGAACTTAAGGGAAAAAGCAGAAAGTCAACTTAGTAAAGAATCTACCAATTAAGAGATTCTAATTTTAAACAGAATTAGCAATTTCATAATAGGGAAAGCCTTTAAAACCTATAAGGGAATTTGGGGACACCTAGGAGTGATTATAGGAGTATCTCTAGGTGGGTGAGGGAAATAAGATAGTTAATTAATTAAAGAAATTAAATAATGGAGGAATGAAGGGGATGGGTGACACTTGTATGGAGAGGAATTTTTAGGAAATTATTTTTAAAAACTTTAGTTAAATGAGATTTTAGGAAAGAAAGAAAGTTCAAAATTCTATAAAATGAAGGAAGGAGAAGGATGAAGGATCATCTTCTATTTGCATAACGTCACGCTGCAGAAATATTGACTTGACTGATTTACTTGTGGGAGTTGGGATACCCAGCTCGGAGAGCAGTGGTAGATCATCCTTGCGAGGCGAGCTGGGAGATAGAAGAAACCTCTGGATAGGTGTGTGGCCCTTTTGCGGCTCAGGGGGCTAAGGGGGAAGAAGAGTACCCCTAGCGTTGGATGGGAGGTACCGGTGAGGTATTGACGGTCGACGAACGGGAGTTGCACAGAGCACGGGACGCCAATTGGAGTGGGCGAACAGGCAACGATACACTTTATTAGTTTGAATGGTAGAATGTTGTAGGTTTTATGATTGGATTTGCACGTTGATTATGTAAGTAGATTGGATGTTTAGATTGATAGATGAAATTTTTTTAGCCTAGCTCCTTGGTTGTCGCCTTCTATGGCCTCAATTTTCTGCATGTCGTGACCACCCTATGGTGTTGATTGTGACCTTGAGGTTATTAGTCTTCATCCCTAGCTCGCCAGTCCTTGCCTGAGCAGTCGGCCAGGAGCCTGAACTACAATCGTCGCCTTATCGTTAAAAGACCTATGGATCTCAATGCCCTGCTTTCTTGTGCGAGGATGATGAAGCGAAGGGAGAACCTATCAGCCGTCTACCTTTGTTGTTTTCCCTGGCAGTTTATCACCTTGCACATTGATGCAATTATCTAACTCTGCCAATTGATTGTTGGCAAATTTTTTATTCATCCTCGACTTTTTTTTATCTCGTTGCTATCTCGTTTTTACCCCGTGTGTATAATTGGATGGATCAATTTTAACCCAACGTATTTTAAATCGGCATGGTATTGGTATCCTAGAAATGCGAAAATGACTCCATTCCCAGTCTGCGTCCTTATAATTTGCTTGCTAGAATAAAAAAAAAAAGGGTTTGATATTCTTGTCAGTAGATTTAAATTTGTTTTGGCCTGCGATTGTTATGCCTTTAATTTCATGAAAAAACTTTTAACGATTTCGGCCTGCAAAAAATTTCGTGAACTGTGATTTTTGAGGTTTCTATTCATTGAAAATCGACCTACCATTCTGTATCTGCGTGTTGGGACTGGTTTTTCCTCATGCCCCCACTTTTTTTCTCTCAAGGAAAAATAGACTATTTTATCTTCGTTGCGTTGTTGGGTACCCCAGGAGAAGAAATTAATTTGAAACCTTCGCACCTGGGCACGTTGAACCATTTGTTGACTGTGTAATGACTCTCTGTGTTTAATATGGCATATTGACTGTGTTGTTTATACTATCCTAACCTATCTGTGGTGATCTCTTATTTTGGTACTTCTGTTGCGTTGGAATGCATCGGTTACTCCGATTTAGTTATGGTAAAATACCTCACTGCTTTTACTCCAATGATCAACATAAAATATCATATAACTACAATGATCAACATCTAATACTGTATAAGTGTATGATTGGCGCAAGTCCCTTCATTTTCACTTGTTGCGATATAGTATTGTATGCACTTCTCACATATGGTTATTGGTTGTAGCTAACACAATCCACCAACTAAATTAAATGTGACTCTATACTGTTTTTAACCACAAAATTTACAGGTGGAGTGTTCTCTGCAACCTCCCTGCTATCTCTGATTCTCTGCCAGCAATTTTTTCCCAGAATTCGACAACGATTGACTAACACGGATTCTTTTGCACAGTTTTTTTGTTTTATTTCATAACCGTTTTACCAGAATTAACGCCTGCAATTTGCTTTAAAAATGAGACTGAGTCTGTTGTTATTAATGCCCATGAATCTGCTTTAAGACGTCTACCTAAGCATGTTGTTTCTACCTATAGATTTAGCTTTTCAATTCATCAAGTTTCTTGCTGTGATTTGAACACAATTCGCCTTTCGAACCGTGTCTGAATTTGCCGCAAAAACCACAAATTGCCCTCTGGGATGACAACGTTTGTTGTTTAAAGATTTTGATTTTGCATCTGGGATGACAGTGAGTCGCCTTGTTTAGAATCTTGTTTTCAGGGCGTCAGTGAATCCATTGGGCCCAATTGACAGCGATGGCAACAATTGCATTGTTGGCTATGAATGGAATTTAATCTTTAACCATCAGATAGCAGTAAAAATTGCCTGAGTAGAGTAGAAATGTTTTTACCACTGAACAACTTTAAAATTTGCTTGAATGAACAACAACCACTTGTATAAATTAGACAACCGTATACACCTATGCGTCTTTCCCTTTTAGCGAGTTATTGTTTTATAACAGTTTAAATTTTGTTGAGGATGGAGCCTTAGGTCAAAGATTATGTGAATGGCCATGTAGTTTAAATTATTTTAATAGTTGATGGTTAAGGACAACGCACTATCTCATTGTACACGTGGAGGCAAGTTTTTCTAAATTGTTTTATAACAGGCCTAAGCTAAAGTACCTATTGAGATCTTGAAAGTTGTTCATGTAGTCCTTTTGATTTTATTTTTTATAATAAATTATTAATCCTGACCTTATCTTTCCAGTTTTATCCCAGTTCAAGGTGTCTCTTCTTAAAACGAACAAGTTTACCTTTTTGCTGTTCATTTTATTTTAAATGAATAAGGTGATCAAATGTAGTAAAAATAAAACACCCCTACTAATTTATAATTTAGACTTATGCCAAGACAAGAATAAATAAAATAAATAAAAAGAAAGAATCTTTATATTTAGAAACTGAACTAGCTTTATATGTATGTCTACTTTAAATTTTGTCATAGATCAATATGTGCACCATATTAAGAATATCATCAAAAATGAAAAAAATGAAAGGAGAATTGTTGGAGTCATGGTTTTGTAGCTCTTAATTCGTTTGTGCCTTGAATTAATTGATAGTTGTATTGCATCACGAATAATGAGAAGCATGGTTGATTATGTAATTGTTCTCTTAGTGTTTTTAAAACAAAGTGGGTTACTCTTGCGCCATTAAGAGATGATGACGTATGATCGAATTGTATGTTTATAATAGAATTTATGCACTATGAAATCTTGGGAAGTGAGATTGATTATGTAAATTGATTACCTTGCTCCATGAATTAATTGATATTATTTTGCACCATGATAGGTATGGACGGTCATGGGTGTAGTTACTTCATCCGCCACTAAAAACGTTAGCTACAGTTGAATTTAATGAATGTTTAATCCCGCGACTTGAGGTAAAGTCGATGACTACCATTTCACCTTGAATTAAAATAAAGTTGATTACATTCTGCACGAACTTACGTCGTTTTATGATGGATTTAGTAATCAAAATTTCTTGCACCATGGAATTTATGTGATGTGTGATTGATTCATAGAACTTTATCGTGTAGCGATCATCATTGATGTTGGTTGATTTAGCATATTTAGTTTTGGTCTTGTTTGTGTTAGTGGGATGTAGACACCTCCTTGTTCCTCAGAACAATCGCTGGCCTTGAGACCTTAAATGGTCAAAATCGATGGGAACCTGGGCTTGAGCGTTTCTTATGTGTCCTAGAGGTCCTAACCATTGCAGGGTAGGACGGGCGGGTAGTCAGTCCTATTTTTTTCGTCGGTTGATTGTCATTCATTGCTTCCAAAATGCTTGATGTGCGTCTTAGGTCGTTATGTTGTTGTCACAGTTGCATGCATCATGTTCGTTGTCGTGTTGCATTGCAGAGTATAATGTCTTTATTACCCTTGTACACCCGCACACACACAAAAAAAGAAATTTCACTTGTTATGAGAGGCGTGTTGTCATAACTAAATGGGAGGTATGTTACATATGGTATCAAAGAGAGGTTCATCCCGCGACTTGGGATTGCTACGACTTTCGTTGAAATGATTGATTATACTGTTCCTAATCGAGTTGACTTGTGTGCATGCAGATAATCATGGTTAGAGGATGTTGCGGAGGTAGAGGACGGGGTGCTAGGGGAGGAGGCGCGACGCCTCCAGTAGAATCCATGCCTGTGGGGTCTAACTCCTAGGGAGATGAGCAGGTTCTCGGATGGGAGCAGATAGAAGTTGGTGATGTGGTCGGATTGATGAGATATTTTCAGCACTTGTATGAGGCACTGATCAACCATTTGGACAGAGATGAGGCCAGGGCACCAACACTCGCCGAGGTTCCACCGCGCGCTCCGGTCGGTATTGGTAGCATTCACCGTGAACTCGAGAAGGTCAAATTTCCCGATTTCTTTTGTGCCCCAGACGACACAGCCACCGAGGCATGGTTGGAGAACATGGCGATGTGCTTCACACTTCGCGATTATACCTCCAACATGAAGGTTCGGATGGCAGTATTTCAACTGAAGGGGAACACTCTTCTATGGTGGAAGACGCTCCTACCTCAGCTGAACATGGTCGTTGAAGATGTGTTATGGGAACTGTTCGAGGAACGGTTCCAAGAGAGGTGCCTTTTAGAGGAGTTCATTGAGCGTCATCTCAATGAGTTCAACGCCTTACGACAGGGAGGTCATACGGTGCCCAAGTACGAGGCCCATTTTATGGAGCTTCTTCGGTATGCTCCGCACCTTAACACTAAGAAACTTAAGTTCAACAGGTTCGTGTTCGTCCTTAACGACAACCTACATGAAAAGGTTAGGATTTTGATGCCTTAAACCTTGCATGATGTCATCCAGAAGGCCCTCATAGTAGAGGAGGAGCTTATCAGCGGGGGTCAGACACTAGCCATACTTACGCCGGGATATCATGGCTTCCAGAGGGGATTCACTTTCAATACACCTCGACAATCGACACCTCATCAGCGGACACCTTATCGGGGACCACAGCATCAACAGTAGCGTCGACTGCAGCAACAACAATTTAGGCCAGTTTAGTAGAATAGACCAGGATTCTAGGACGGTGGGCCGTCATCTTATACTTCAGCTACCAGGACTACTAGGCCAAAGAAGGAGTGTTGGACATGTGGGGAGACACACTACCAGTGTGAATGCCCTGTGGAGAGGACTAGAGTGTCCGGATTAGCTGGACCCTCTACCGTGGGAGATATGGGAAAGGCCCATCGGATTCATGCAGTGGTGAATAACCGTCAGGAAGCGAATCAATCGACTGTGCTCGAGACGATAAGTACTGTCGCTGACCAGACCCTTAGTATTTTGATAGATCGCAGTGCTACTGAGAGTTTCATTTCTGGTGCATCACTAAAAAGGATTAAGGTAAAGGAAGTCGAACAATATGAGTTTAGCTTCGTAGAGATGGCCTTGGGAGCCAAACAAAAGGTTGTAGGAAAGGTTACAGGCTGTTTCCTTCACCTAGGAGAGTTTGTCACCAGAGCCAACCTATACGTTACAATATTAGGATCTTATGATGTCATGATTGGTATGGATTGGTTGGAATCGCATTAGGCGATACTCAACTGTAAGACAAAACGATTGATCTTGGTCGATGACGAGGGATAGAGACAAGTGATTGTAGGTTGAAACCAGGGAGTTTCCCTGAGGTTCATCTCTTCCTTGCAGCTTCGAAAGAGCATGCGCAAGGGGTGCAAGCTTTATGCGATCCTTGCATTAAACGAGAAGGGAGTAGCGAAATGTTTAGAACACCCTCTGGTGTTGAGAGAGTTTGGGGATGTATTTCTCGAGGAGTTACCTGGGATGTCACTGGAGAGGGAATTGGAGTTTACCATAGACCTAAAACCGGGGACTGAACCGATAGTAAGAACGCCTTATCGGATGTCGACCTCGGAGTTACAAGTGTTGAAAATGCAACAAAAGGAGTTACTGGACTTGGGACTGATACGTCCTAGTGTGTCACCGTGGGGTTCACCTTTTATTTTCATATGAAAGAAGGATGGATCTTGGAGGCTCTACATTGACTACCGTTAATTGAACAAGGCCATGATCAAGAATCAATATCTGTTTCCGAGGATTGATGATTTGTTCGATCAAATGAAGGGCATGACAGTGTTCTCCAAGATCAATTTGTGATTAGGGTATCACCAGTTACTGATCAAGGAGGATTATGTCCCTAAGACCTCCTTCAAGATGCGGTTTGGACATTACGAGTTTACTATGTTACCGTTTGGACTGACAAATTCCCCAGGGGTATTTACGAGTTTGATGAATGGGGTGTTCCGTGATTACTTGGACAAGTTCTTCCAAGTATTCATTGACGATATTTTGATCTACTCGCAGATGATAGAGGATAATGACCATCACTTGCGCTTGGTACCACAGTGTCTGCGAGAGCAAAAAATGTATGGGAAGTTGTCCAAATGCTCTTTTTATCAATCGAAGATTCACTACTTAGGGCATGTCATCTCCTGGGAAGGTATCGCCATGGAGCCAACAAAGGTCGAGGCCATTATGGAATGGCCTGCATCAATGAATGTCCCGGAAGTGCGTAGCTTCATGGGTTTATCTGGATACTATCGATGGTTCATAGAAGGGTTTTCAAAGATAGCAAATCCGATCACGGAATTGCAGAAGAAAAACAAGAAGTTTGTCTGGACCGAGAAATGCACGGAAGCATTTCGTAGGCTCAAGGAATTGTTGACAATGGCACCGATACTAAAGGTCCCTAACATGGACGTGGACTTCTTGGTATGCACTGATGCATCCAAGGAAGGATTAGGCGAGGTCTTGATGCAAGACAGCCGAGTGATTTCTTACATTTCAAGGAAACTGAGAAGGCATGAGGAGAACTACACGATGCACGATTTGGAGTTGTTATCCATCGTTTATGCCTTGAAGGTTTGGAGACACTACCATGTTGGATGAAAATTCGAACTAAAGACTGACCATTGTGGACTACAACACATCTTTATGCAAAGCAACCTGAAAGCGTGACAATGGCGTTGGTCAGAATTGCTTAGCGAGTACGACTTCGAGATTACTTACATAAAAGGCACGGTGAACCGAGTGAAAGATGCATTGAGTCAGAGACCACACATCTTTTCGGTGCTGCCTCTTCAGACAAATCTACATGAAAATATTCTAACTTTACAGCGTGACGATAACTGGTACAAAGAGGTCGAGGGTTTTATCAGACAAAACACAATGATGGTACCATGATTCGAGGGATTTTCATTTGATAGCGATGGTTTATTGAGGTTTAAAAGTTGGATCTATGTATCGCCAAATGACGAGTTGAGGATGTTGATCCTAAGAGAGGCTCATAGAGCAGTCTACATGGCTCACCCGAGAGTCACGAAGATGAGGGCAGACCTTAAACCCTTATTCTTCTGGAAGGGGATGAAGGCAGACATAGTCAACTATGTGGCCAGATGTCTAGAATGTCAGTAGGTAAAAGCTAAACATAGACACCCAACAGGATAACTACAACCACATGTTATTCCGAAATCTAAATGGGAAGTTATTTCGATGGTTTTAATTGTTGGATTGCCACTGACAGCAAGGAGACATGACTTGATTTTCGTAGTAGTAGACACTCTGATGAAGAGTGCTCACTTTATTCCTGTGCGTACGACGTATCAGGCACTTGACATAGCTAGAGTTTTCATCAGTGAGATTGTGAGGTTGCATGGCATGCCTAAGAGGATTATATCCGATCGAGGATCAGTGTTTACTGGACGATTTTGGATGAGTTTCCAACAGGCCTTGGGAACCCAACTTAACTTTAGTACTGCATATCACCCGGAGACTAACGGGTAGACCAAACGAACGAACCAAAACTTGGAGGACATGTTGCACATGTTCATGAGGCACCAACAAAAGCATTGGGAAGAATTATTTCCACTAGTGGAGTTCGCTTACAACAACAGTTACCAGAGCACCATTAAGATGGCGCCTTTCGAGTTTCTTTATGGGAAACCGTGTCAGATTCCCTTGAGTTGGGATCAGATTGAGGATAGGGTCCTGGTGGGACCAGAAGCGATCCAAGAAATGGAAGAGCAAATGAAAACAATAAGACAAAGGATTAAAGAAGCGCAGGATCGACAAAAGAGTTATGCCGATGCACACCGTGTCGACCATAGTTACGAGGTCAGCGATTGAGTCTTCTTGCGGGTTAAACCACATAAAAGTTCGATCAAGTTTGGGAAGGGAGCTAAAATCTATCCTAGGTTCGTGGGACCTTTCGAGATTGTGGAGAGAAAGGGGCCCGTGGCCTATCGACTAGCGTTGCCTGATTCTTTGAGGCGTATGCATGATGTTTTTCATGTATTTGTTTTGAGACATTATATTAGTGATCCTACACATGTTATTGACATGAGTTCCTCGCATGTATCGGATGAGGGGGTGCTCACGGATAATTCGGTCCACATCTTGGATCATCGTGTTCGACAACTACGACGTCGAACGATAGAGAAGGTCAATATCCAATGGGACAATTATAGTCCACACTCGATGACCTAGGAGGACACATATGATATGCGCCAGTAGTTTCCATCTTTGTTTGATAGATAGAGATATGATACTGTGATACACTTTCTTTCAGCATTTATACTATGAAACTTCAGGACGAAGTTTAGACCAAGAGGGGGTGTATGTAACATCCCACTCTGGCGCACTGAGCGAACTTATTCTTTGAGGACACTTGCTCGCAAGTGATCCATATTATTATGCTATTAAAACTTTTGATTTTGATTATGAGGTGTTATGGGTTGATGACATATTGTTTTACCGCTTTGACTAGACAGGTGCTATTGACTCGGTTTTATTGAGTGTGAAGGATTTTGGACCTCAAGGATGCAGAGGCATCGACGAAACCCGTTGGACTCTAGATCGAGTCAGGGAGTGTGCCATTGGGGTTTGATTATTTTACTGTGATTTTAGTGCATCTGACTGGATGATATGATATGGATATGTTCTGACATGATTTATTGATGTTGCAGGTTGACGATAGCTTGCCGACCAGACTCACATATGGAGTAAAGGGGTCACACATGACTACCAGAGATGTTGAGGGAGAGGTGTGGACAACAACCCTGCCACAACCTACTAGCACTCCCGCCGTGGCTTGAGCTGTAGGTTAACGATTACCTAGTTCGAGAGGGCCCACGATGTCGTGAGGGAAGACTGCGACAGTCGTTCACGATGATTCTAAGGGGCATGCAATAAGGTGGAGGCCTTATTCCTTAGAATCCCTTAGTCTCCCACAAGTTCACCTGGCGGAGTGTTGACTCTAGGGGTTATTGATGTCTACCAAGTCAGTCAAGAGGCGAGTGGCACCCTTGGAGCACGTAGTGCGTCCTGAAGGGAACATCGCGCAAGGGAACAGATGAGGCGAGTGGCACCCTTGGAGCACCTGGTGCGTCCTGAAGGGCACATCGCGTTGTTGATGATAGAGGAATGAACCTAGATGGCCCTAGGATGAATAATATGTTAAGTAATTTTAAAACAATTTCCCTAATTAAATGTCACCCAGTGCGAACGAAATTTAAGGCATGAGTCTAAATTACGCTAGTGGTAGAACCTTGTCTTCTCTAAAAAAAATAAAAAAAATAATAATAATAATAAAAATAACTTAAATAATAATTTTGACCTTCGTTAAATCTTGTAACATGAAGAGATTAAGAAATTAATTGTTTCAAAAAAAAAATCTGTTGAATTAAAATTTTAAAAAGGAATTAATGGTCTTATTATTTTGATAATTTAAAATATACAAATTAATGAGAAAAGGGAAAAATGGGTTAACTTCCACACCTTCCTTTTTAAGTTCTAATTAAAAAGGGGAAAGAGGGAAAATTAAAAAAATCAGGAAACTAGGGAAAATAGGTAACATAAAAAGGGAAAAAGGGGAACTTACGAGAAAAAGCAAAAAGTCAACTTAGTAAAGAATCTACCATTTAAGAGCTTCTAATTTTAAACCGAATTAGCAATTTCATTAAAGGGAAAGCCTTTAAAACCTATAAGGGAATTTGGGGACACCTGGGAGTGATTATAGGAGTAACTCTAGGTGGGTGAGGGAAATAAGATAGTTAATTAATTAAAGAAATTAAATAATGGAGGAATGAAGGGGATGGGTGACACTTGTACGGAGAGGAATTTTTAGGAAATTATTTTTAAAAACTTTAGTTAAATGAGATTTTAGGAAAGAAAGAAAGTTCGAAATTCTATAAAATGAAGGAAGGAGAAGGATGAATGATCGTCTTCTGTTTACGTAATGTTACATTGCATAAATATTGACTTGAATGATTTACTTGTGGAGTTGGGATACCCAGCTCGGAGAGGAGTGGTAGCTCGGCCTTGCGAGGCGAGCTGGGAGCTAGATGAAACCTCAGGATAGGTGTGTGTCCCCTTTGTGGCTCGAGGGGGATAAGGGGGAAGAAGAGTACCCCCAACATTGGCTGGGAGTTACCGGTGAGGTCTCGATGGTCGACGAGCGAGAGTTGCACGGAGCACGGAACGCCAATCGGAGTGAGCGAACATGCAACGGTACACTTTCTTAGTTTGAATGGTAGAATGTTGTAGGTTTTATGATTGGATCTGCATGTTGATTATGTAAGTAGATTGGATGTTTATATTGATAGCTGAAATTTTCTTAGCCTATCTCCTTGGTTGTCACCTCCTATGGCCTCGATTTCCCGCATATCATGACCACCTTGTGGTGTTGATTGTGACCTTGAGGTTGTTAGTTTTCATCCCTAGCTCGTCAGTCCTTGCCTGAGTAGTCGGCCAGGAGCCTGATCTACAGTCGTCGCCTTAGCGTTAAAAGGCCTATGGATCTCAATGCCCTGCTTTCCTGTGCGAGAATGATGAAGTGAAGGGAGAACCTATCAACCATCTACCTATGTTGTTGTCCTGGGCAGTTTTTTGCCTTGCGCCTTGATGCGATTATCTAACTCTGCCAATTGATTGTTGGCGAAGTTTTTCTTCATCCTCGGCTTGTCTTTATCTCGTTGCTATCTTTTTTTTACCCCGTGTGTATAATTGGATGGATCAATTTTAACCCAGTGTATTTTAAATCGACATGGTATTGGTATCCTAGACATGCAAAAATGACTCCATTTCCGGTTTGCATCCTTATAATTTTCTTGCTGGAATAAAAAAAAGGGGGTTTGATATTCCTGTCAGTAGATTTAAATTTTTTTTGGCCTGCGATTGCTATGCCTTTAATTTAATGAAAAAACTTTTAACAATTCCGGTCTGCAAAAATTTTTGTGGCTTGTTATTTTTGAGGTTTTTATTCATTGCAAATCGACCTTCCATTCCGTATCTGCGTGTTGGGGCTGGTTTTTCCTCATGCCCTTTTTTTTTCTCAAGGAAAAATAGACTGTTTTATCTCCGTTGCCTTGTTGGGTACCCCGGGAGAAGAAATTAATTTGAAACCTTCGCACCTGGGCGCATTGAACCATTTGTTGATTGTGTAATGTCTAGCTGTGTTTAATATGGCATATTGATTATGCAGTGATTGCGTGATCCCACCTATGTTGTTTATACTATCCTAACCTGTCCGAGGTGATCTCTTATTTTGGTACTTCTGTTGCATTGGAATGCATCAGTTGCTCTGATTTGGTTATGGTAAAATACCTCACTTCTTTTACTCCAACGATCAACATAAAATATCATATAACTACAATGATCAACATCTAATACCGTATAAGTGTATGATTGGCGCAAGTCCCTTCATTTTCACTTGTTGCGATATAGTATTGTATGCACTTCTCACATATGGTTATTGGTTGTAGCTAACACAATCCACCAACTAAATTAAATGTGATTGTATACTGTTGTTAACCATGAAATTTATAGGTGGAGTTTTCTCTGCGACCTCCCTGCTATCTCTGATTCTCTGCCAATGATTTTTGCCCAGAATTTGACCATGATTGACTGACACAGATTCTTTTTCACAGTTTTTTTTTGTTTTATTTCACACCCGTTTTACCAGAATTAACGACCATGATTTTCTTTAAAAACGAGACTGAGTCTGCTGTTATTAATGCTCATGAATTTTCTTTAATACGTCTGCCTGAGTGTGTTGTTTTGACCCATGGATTTAGCTTTTCAATTCATCAAGTTTCTTGCTCTGATTTGACCACAATTCACCTTTCGAACCGTGTCTGAATTTTTCGCAAAAACCAGGAATTGCCCTATGGGATGACAACGTTTGTTGTTTAAAGATTTCGATTTTGCGTCTGGGATGACAGCGAGTCACCTTGTTTAGAAGCTTGTTTTCAGGGCGTTAGTGAATCCACCGGGCCCAGTTGACAGTGATTGCATTGTTGGCTCTGAATGGCATTTAATCTTTAGCCATCAGATAGCAGTAAAAATTCCCTGAGTAGAGTAGAAATGTTTTTACCACTGAACAACTTTAAAATTTGCTTGAATTGACAAAAACCACTTGTATAAATTAGACAACCGTATACACCTGTGCTTCTTGCCCTTTTAGCGAGTTATTGTTTTATAACAGTTTAAATTTTGTTGAGGATGGAGCCTTAGGTCTAAGATTATGTGAATGGCCATGTAGTTTAAATTATTTTAATAGTTGATGGTTAAGGACAATGCACTATCTAATTATACACATGGAAGCAAGTTTTTCTAAATTGTTTTATAACAGGCCTAAGCTAAAGTACCTATTGAGATCTTGAAAGTTGTTCATGCAGTCCTTTTGATTTTTTTTTTATAATAAATTATTAATCCTGACCTTATCTTTCCAATTTTATCCTAGTTCAAGGTGTCTCTTCTTAAAAAGAACAAGTTTACCTTTTTGTTGTTCATTTTATTTTAAATGAATAAGGTGATCAAATGTAGTAAAAATAAAACACCCCTACTAATTTATAATTTAGACTTATGCCAAGACAAGAATAAATAAAATAAATAAAAATAAAGAATCTTTATATTTAGAAACTGAACTAGCTTTATATGTCTGTCTACTTTAAATTTTGTCATAGATCAATATGTGCACCATATTAAGAATATCATCAAAAATGAAAAAAATGAAAGGAGAATTGTTGGAGTCATGATTTTGTAGCTGTTAATTCATTTGGGCCTTGAATTAATTGATAGTTGTATTGTGTCATGAATAATGAGAAGCATCGTTGATTATGTAATTGTTCTCTTAGTGATTTTAAAACAAAGTGGGTTTCTCTTGCGCCATTAAGAGATGTTGACGTATGATCGAATTGTATGTTTATAATAGAATTTATGCACTATGAAATTTTAGGATGTGAGATTGATTATGTAAATTGATTACCTTGCTCCATGAATTAATTGATATTATTTTGCACCATGATAGGTATGGACGGTCATGGGTGTAGTTACTTCATTCGCCACTAAAAATGTTAGCTACAGTTGAATTTAATGAATGTTTAATCCCATGCCTTGAAGTAAAGTAGATGACTACCATTGCACCTTGAATTAAAATAAAGTTGATTACATTGTGCACAAAGTTACGTTGTTTTATGATGGATTTAGTAATCAGACTTTCTTGCACCGTGGAATTTATGTGATGTGTGATTGATTCATAGAACTTTATCGCCCAACGATCGTCATTTATGTTGGTTGATTTAGCATATTTAGTTTTTGTCTTGTTTGTGTTAGTGGGATGTAGACACCTCCTTGTTCCTCAGAACAGTCGCCAGCCTTGAGACCTTAAATGGTCAAAATCGATGGGAAATTGGGCTTGAGCGTTTCTTATGTGTCCTGGAGGTCCTAACCATTGCAGGGTAGGACGAGCGGGTAGTCAATATTATTTTTTTCGTCGGGTGATTGTCGTTCATTACTTCCAAGATGCTTGATGCGTGTCTTAGTTCGTTATGTTGTTGTCACAGTTGCATGCCTCATGTTCATTGTCATGTTGTGTCATAGAGTATAATGTCTTTATTACCCTTGTACACCCTGACACACACACAAAAAAAAAAATCACTTGTTATGAGAGGTGTGTTGTCATAACTAAACGGGAGGTATGTTACACAGTCTGTGTAAATTTAACAATCCGTCTTAATAAAAAAATTCATTGGAATAGACAGTCACTTTGTCATTGATTTGAATCCTGGATGAGAGACAAAGATGGTCCAATTATACTGGATGCCCATATTTTCTTCAATATTTGGGCCGAAAGAAACCAATTTCTATTCGAGTATAAATCCCCTTACTGGATGGCAATCATTATTAAAACTCTTAGGGATTTCTTCCCTAGTAACTGCCCAAAAATTAAGAATGTTATTAAATGGATCTTGATGATACAAGATACTAATCATATAATTTCATTCTTCTATGTAACATCTATATTAAAGGGCTCGAACTGTGGAGCTGGGGGAGTTTTCAAAGTTTCTGCGCAAAAATCCTGTAGATGGAACATAAATGGAGGCAATGGCACAAATTCAAAAGATGAATTACTAGGAGCATGGGTGACACTAATTATGGAAAAATTGTGGAATATTTCAAAGTTAAAAATCTTTGGAGACTTGAAAGTTATAATTTATTGGATAAAAAACAATTGTATTTTAAATGCCAGCGATTTAGAAGGATCGAAGCGCAGAACTAAGGAATTATATTCATAGTTCCAAGAAATCAACTATATGCACATCTATAGGGAACACAACAAGGAAGAATATCACCTCTCTAAACAAGCACTACTCGGGTCTACAAGCAGATTGACTTATTATTATATGGACAATGGGAAGGCTGAACCACCGATTCATATAAATATTTTTTAATGTTTATTTTTCCTTGGGGTGGGCCTTAGTATTTTGGATATTTTGGGAGACTATGTTTATGATTATTGTGAAGAACAAAACTATAATTTTTTCTATTTTGAAGACAATGATTACTTTTTTGTAAGACCCACTATCCTTTTTGTGATGGATTACTAATCATCTTCAAACTGGACTAACTCAGTTGGGTCAATTGAATCATATAAAATAGTGTTTTTGGATGGGGATAGTAAAATCTATCATTAGTGGTGACTAGCTGTGAATTTGTTACTGAATTGTGGGAAGACCATTTGACATGGTCTTGATGATATAAATCAAATTATAAACTTAATATAATTTTCAGCAAATTTTCATTGGAAAAAAAAAGTGTCTCCAAAGACGAACTAATTTACGAAACTTTTTTATTATTCTTAACTCTTTAATATAAATGTTTAAGTGTCTCCAAACACGAAAGAAAATTTTGATATTATATCTCTTAATAGCTAATTCATCACCCTTCAAAAAAATTCAATATGTTAGAGGCATATGTTATGTGACTTCTTTTTGTGTTTAAAGTTTTTTTTTATTAAAAGTTTAAGGATATTTAATTCAAGTAATTGTAGCATAAGTTTTTTTTAAATGTGTTATTTAAATTTAAAAAGTTTTTATTTGAATTAGTTTGTTGGGTTAATTTAAGTGGTTAAGAGTTTTGAGTTTCATGTAAAATGTCGTAGGGTTGATCCTCTGAGTTGACCTTTTTGCATGACTCACTCATTGTTGGGTAAAGCATAATGATTATCATAGGTGCATTTAAACTAGATACCATCCATCGAATGCAGGGAAGTGTGTGATATACCCATCCACCCTTATGCATGATCAATGGTAGGGATGCTTGGGTACTCAATATTTTCAATTCTTCCTAGTGGATCACATTTTTTAATGTGTCAGAGAACTTTGAATGTAGTCCCATTTTTTTTCTTCATCTACAATAAGATAATTTCCCAT